>BGNK01000693.1:0-67422 GCA_003297005.1 Symbiodinium sp. clade A Y106
CTGGGGGTGGCGGCCAGACGTTGGTCATGCGCAGCAGGTAGCGCCACGTCTCCACCCCTTGGTCAATGTCCATGACTGTTGCGGCCGACCCTGTCCCGGGCGCAGCACCATCACTCGACGACCCGGGTCTTCCATCCGGGCTGAACGGCCTCGGCTCCCTGCGGTGACGTAGCCCAGGGCGAAGGATCCGTGTCTCCTCTGTGACCGCGTCAGCCCGGCATGCCGGTCGGTCCACACTGGTCGTGCTCGCCCTCGCTCCACCTGTGGTCACATGGCGGCGGGACGAGCGCCTTTCATCATCCCTCCGCGTGTCATGTCCTCTGCGGTCTGGTTCTCCGCCACCACTACCTCGTCCGGGTCTGCTACGGGATCGCCTCGGTCTTGATGTGTCGGTGGTGACCATGCTAGCCGCCTCAGGTTCCTCAAGCCGTGCTGTTCCGGCCCCAAGACCGTCCTGCAGACCCCCGCTCGCTGCCTCAGCAGTCGATGTTCCGGGAAGCTCATTTCCATCAACCAGGTCCCTCGCCCGGGGAGTGCATCGTCTCAACCGCTGTGGTGTGCGGCTCCGGCTGCGATCTCGATGCTCCATCCGCTCTTCCTCATAGCACTCCTCGGTCACCAGGTTGTCAATCTGCCATCTTCGCTGTTCTTGCTCAAGGGCCAGGTTCTCCATGGTTCGAGGAAAACGTTGTTGGATGAACTCTCGCCGTAGTCCCCTGCAAAGATCAGTTGCCCAGCCTTCAATGTTGACCCCACTGGGCCGCGGCGACTGGTAGCAGATCCTAGGCCCTTCTAAAACCTGTCCCACATGTCCTTCCAGCCAAAGCGCCCACTCATTGAAGCGCGCATCCTGGAAGGCTTCCGTCCCTTCCCTCAGTGCTCTGGCAAGGTCAGCTGGTTCCGCTCCCCCATGATACAAGCCCCACGCAAATCTCATACCCTCCCTGTACCACGCAGGCTCTCCCTCGGGGAAGTAGTGCTGTACCCTCTGGCCGGTGCCAATGGCCGGAACCAGCAGAAGAGCCGTGACCTGCAGAAAGCTATTCTCGTCATCTGCGTCCGCCCCGCTCTGCCGCTCTCTCCCGGCACCCGCATGTGCTCTGCTCGGACTCCTTGTTCTCGATCTGGCGTGGCGTCCATGTGCCCTTTGATTGTCGCGGGCCACCAACCGGCAGTAATGCTGCCAGTACACTTGCGCCACCCACCGGCACCACTGTCGACCGTCATGCTGACAGTCGTGTCGACTTCCTGTGGCGTCAAGCCTTTCGACCAGATCACCCAGCCTCACGACAACCCAGCTCGCGAAGGCAGGGTCGCAATAGAGTGCAATTTGATGATGTAGTTCTGCCCTCATGCCCACAATCCTCCCATGTCTCAATACCCTGCCGAGCTCTTCACGTAGTTCTTCCCTGGTCTCCCTGATCTCGCGGAGCCGCCTGAGCTCATCGTCGGTGTCCGGGTGAGCGGCCGGGTGAGCACCACCGTGCATGGCCTGCTGGAAGTCCTGATAAGTAGCCCTTTCCACCCATCTGGCGAAGTCACTTTCTTGCGGTGCGAGGGGGCCGTGCAAGCTACGCACGTAGCGATTGCCGAATTCTTCCCGCAACCATCGAAGGAAGGTTCGTGCAAACAGCTCGTACCTGTCGTCCCCTCTGGCCAGGACGAGGCGAACAATCTGCACCCACACGTTTTCCCAGCCGCGGTTGTCCTGTCTGAGGGAATGCAGCCTGTTCAGCGCCCGGGTTCTCCACAGGCATGCCGTCCGCGATCCCAGGGCTCGGTAGTGTCGCATGGGTCCACAGAGTTCCTCCGGGGGCTCCATGGTTTCATCCAATGGCTCGTGTCCCCTTCCCTGGAGGGTTTGTAAGACTGCTTGGTACGGAGTGTTCACACGCGAGCTGGCCGAGGCGGAGGGGCCCGAGGCAAAAGCTGCAGCCTGTGCCGTCGGCTGTGGTCCTACTTCCGTCTCCTGCCTAATCAGGTAATCGTGGGACGTCCCGGGGTGCTGCTGCCGCCGATCGGCTCCACCGCGTTCCGAATCGTGTAGTAGAGGATCTGCCGCGGAACTGCTCGCACCGACGGTCACTTCAGGGGCCCCCGCGGCCGCAGATCCGGGGTTCATCAGTCCCGCTTGCGAGCTTTGAGCCCCCGTCCACTCGTTGGTCTTCGGCAGGGTCGTGTAATCGGGGGTGTGCACTGGGCCCTGCTCCCGCCGACCTTCACGTGGATATCCCTGATCGGGTAGAAGCTGATCTGCTGCATTCCCCGGGTTGATGTCAACAGCGGGTGTCGTTGAAGAAGGCTGCGTGTCCAAAGATCCGGTTGGTCCCTCAAGGCAAGCGCGCTCAGAGCCCATCACGGGCGTGTGCGAGGCACTCAAATCGGCGCTGGCATTCTGCCCACATTGGGGCTCCTCAGTCGCCATGATATGGAAGTCATGCTCGGCGGTCCCTTGAGGAGCACCGGCAGCCAGTGCCAATGGCACCAGCAGGAATATGTAGAGCGCCGTCATGCGTAAACGCAGAGGCAAAGCGAAGGAGCTACCATGGGTCTAGCTGCTCACTTGACATCCGGCGTATCAGGCCATCATCAGCAAGTGCGTCTACTAACCCAGTAACCCCACCTGTACAGCTGCACTCACTTCCCTGCGACGCTCTAGTGATCACGAAGGCTAAGTTGTCTGCCAGAAGCCCACGGGATGTCTGCTAGGTCCAGCCATCTGCTTTCCAAGGATTTCCATGTGTTCCTATCATGAGCATGATCCCGCCACGGTCCGCGACATACTGTGTCCATCATGGTTTCAAGCTTCGTGTATCTAGCAAAATGTTTTTGATGCCGAAGGCCATGAGGGGGAGGCCGTTGTTGTTCAACCCTCCACCAGGATAGCGTCCTATAGTCTTCAAAGAGCGAGCTGGCGACGGGTACTTCACGAAGCAACCCTCTCACCCTATGCCCTGCGAATCGCCAGTACCGACTTGCCCACAGTGTCGACCAGCGGTCACACCCCGAGGAATGAAGAATGGAACGCACGGTGCGGAAAGCCCTCTTGCGAAAGGTGTCCCACGTCTCTCCATCTCTCTTTCCCAACCTGAGCATCCAGATGAGGATCTGTAGCTGTACTGTGTTGAGGAGTGACTGTGCCCCTTTGTCCGGGGGTATGGCCCCGATACACCACAGCGCAGTGGCGCCAATGATTCGTTGCATAACCCTGACCCTCGCCTTAACGCTCCCTTTGGCTTGGAGGATGTGCCGGATCTCCCAAAACTTCTCTTTAGCCCTCGCTGCAAAGGGGGCAACGAGTTCATAGATGGTCATCCCAACCCTCATGCGGACCCCCATCACGTCCAGGTGCCCAGCATCCGCCAGGGTCACCCCGTCCAGGTGCATATTCCGTGGGCCTTGACATGTGGGCGCGCAGTACAATTGGCATTTAGCAAGGTTCAACCTGAGGCCATATTTGAGAAGCGCTGCTTGGAGCTGGATGACCCTGACTCTGAGTCGGGGTATGTCATGCGTCCATAAAACCCCGTCATCCATGTACAATATCTCCTCTGGGTCCAATCCAGGGAAAACCCTCGCTTGGTCACTCCAAGCGTGCTCCGTAGACGCCTCCAGCAAAGCCTGCTCAGCCATGAAGCTGAATAAGGCCGGGGACTCCGGCGCCCCCTGTTTTATGCCAACGTCCATAGGCACCGAACTACTGCCCCAAGGTGTTTGTAGGAGGCCAACCACATTATTAAGAAGACCCTGCCAGCAAGCGAATTCGGCTTGACAAGTGACCAGCGGACGTATCTTCTGGAGAAGTGGCTCTCTCCGGAGACTATCAAATGCTTTGCTCAAGTCAAGCTTGAGCGCTGCAAAACCGGTGCCCCATTCTCTGGACAATTCCATCAACTTCCAAAGCGTGTAGACATAGTCTCCTGTCTGCCTACCAGCAGAAGCGCACTGAGCGGGTGTTACCGGAGCGATCCCCCGCTTCAGCCTGGCCAGTAACATCTTGGAGAAGACCTTACTTACCGCCGAACCCATCGCTATGGTTCGAAGGTCTCGCGCAAGTTGTGGGTGTGCCACCTTAGGGAGCATCACAAGCACTGGCTGGTTCCAGTGTTCTGGAATGACCTGAGTGGCAAGCACTCGGTTGTACCACTCAAGGAGATGTCCGAACCCTCCCGGAACCTCCGACACCTCCAGCAGCAGCTCCGAGCTAACCAAGTCAACTCCGACCGACCGACTTACCCCGTCGAAGTTCCCCGAGCGCACCACGGAGTTCCTCTGATTCAAAAGGTCGGACATCATCGGATTTTTGGATCTCGGGGTTGGGCGGTCCCTGGTACACATTCTCAAGGTGGTTATGGACTACCCAGTGAGGGTCTCGTTGCTGTACATCAGCGAAGTGATGCTCCCAACCCTGATGTCGGCGAGGACGAAGCTCCTTAAAGGTTGTCCAATCTCCCTCCGAAGCGCGGACCAACCGCTGGTATTCCCACACCTTCCTTTCAGCTGCCCTTGCCCTAAGAGCCGCCTTCCGATCCCGAAACCTTGGCTTGCTTGAACATCTCTTTTACCTTCTGCGAGTCCCTAAACGAGTTCCCTTTTCTCGGCCTGGTGCACCGCTTGGCGAGCTCCTCCATAACCCCTTGATCCATATGGTCGATCTGGGCGACCCCGCCAATCCACTCTCGCGGCCGAGTAATGTGCCTCCGGCACTTCGGTTTGGCTGGGACCCCCACTCGCCCGGAGACGAGCTCATGATCCGTACCAAGGCAGAAGCACGAGTCCACATGGACTTTCCACTCGTAAACCCTAAGGCATTTGGTGGCCATGAGATCCAGCACTTGTCCCTGACGACCCGCCTGCCGCGGTCTGCTAGTCGGAACGAGCGCCTGAGAGGGGAGCGGAGGGCACACCCGAAGGCCTCGCTGGTGCCACGCTGTCTGGACCAATCCTCCTTTTCCCTCTTTGGCGACTGCTTCAAGGTCACCCTGGTGCTCAACCCACCCTGAAAGACCACACGATGGGCCCCCTTCGGCAACGCCCCAAAGTAGCCGGACAACTGCTCCTCATACTGCGCGACAGGTATCCCTGGGCTGAAGTGAGCCGTCCCGAACCAAAATATCTCTTCTGTCTGGAGGTGTTTCATCTTAAACCACGTTCCCCGGCGGGCGTGGATACGTTTCCGGATTGACCACACATCCGGATGAAAAACAACCCCGGTGCCTCGCCATAAATGTGCTTCCCTGTGTGATACACATTGCCACCCCGTATGCCGTTCTACCGACCACCCTTCCTTAGCCCGCGGAAACTCCTGGATCATAACGAGGTCCTCTTTTTCGATGCCGCCGACAAAGTCCCGAACCGTCTGGTGCAAGTCCACAATTTCAGACCCTCCGACATTCCATCCAAACACCCGGAACTGCAGCTCTTCGGAATAATCCGGGTCACTGACATTGGTGTGGACCGAAGCCCCCGATCTCTCAACTATAGAGAAGCCGGGAAGGGAGCCATCCAGGTGGGTGAAAACTAACTCAGCTGCAGAGTCCTCCCATCAGCGCTTACTGCTTTGTAGTGCATCCCGAAGCTGGGCAGCCGAGCACCCCAGCTCCACCCCTGCCCTAGTGCAATCGATCCACGGTTGAAACTCGGAGTCCTCGTTGACGACCACCCCTCTCATGTCTGTCCCCGGCGGAACTGGTTTCTGCGAACTAGCGATGAGAGACTCGCCACACCACACACTTCCGGTGCTCCACTCCACATCAAGGGTAGGAATCTTGGACTCATCAATCAGGCCCACCGCCCGCTTGACCCAGGACACGTGTGCCCCATGAGCTCTTTCTTCAGGAGACTTGCTGTAGCTGGCCCAAAGGCGCCGACCATTTGCCAACTTCACCGTGGTCTCCACGAACGCTCGAAGTATCCGGTGCATCCTGCCCCTCATGTCGGAGAAGGACTCCCCCTGCCTAGGCTTGAAAGAGGAAAGCGCAATGGAGCGCCGCGCTCCCGTGGTAAATGGAGGGTCATCAATCAGCTGCTTGACCCCCAGCGTATCCAACGCCGAAGCTAGATCGTCAAGGATGCGCTGCCTTCTGGTCTCCCGTTCCCATCCTCCGTACACCAGCGTGAACTGCCTGCGATCCATGCCTCCTTTCCCGCCAATCGGTCCTCGATGAGCTCCTGCTTGTTTGATCTCCGCCACCTGCTGCTCAAGCACCCTGACCCTCTCATCAGTCGACTCGGACGCCGCAATGACTCGATCAACCCTGTCGTCCAGCCCCGAAATCTTGGCCTCCAGCCCCTGCTCTAGGCGCCCGAGCGAGGTATCCAGCTGAGCCTGTGAAGCACGCAAAAGGGTACGTGTCTGCTCCTCCATCATCTGTTGCAGGAAGGCTGCCGTCACCACAGGCTCCGCGCCCCCGCGCCTGGCCTTCGCCGGACTCCCGTCGTCATGTCCCCTTTCAAGTTCATCATCCTCCGGGACCGGCTGTCCCTGAGCAGGCAACTGGATCTCTTTGCGCTTGTCCCTAGCAGGCACTAACATCCCTGCTCCCACGACCCCAGCTTCGGCCCTCAGCCCTGACCAGCGATGCACTCGAACAGAATCGCACCCCTGAGCCCGTCCAAGAAGATCAACACCCGCCGAGCTCACCCCTCTTGCGGTGAATCGACTCCCGGGGAGCGAGGACTTCCGAGGCCACGACAATCCGCACGATCCGGACGAGGCGACGGGTGATTGTTACTGGAGCACACTCTCAGCCTTGAGCCAAAATGGCTAGGGTTTAGGGTTTAGGGTGTCCTTAGGGGCTTAAGTTTCGCCGCAGGGTTTAGGGTTTAGGGCTTAGTGTGTCCTTAGGGGCTTAAGTTTCACCGCCCGGTGGGTAGTTGCTGGCAAGGAATGACTCAACCAGCATTTTAACAGCGGTGGGTTTCTTTGCCCGACGCCCTGATCCACGTTGCTACCTTCGACTCGTCGGCTCCGGGTATACCTGGACCCTAGTAACCTACCTTTTTAGGGTTCCTTGAATTTCCTTGTATAAGTCCTTACAAAGGTAGGTTATTTGGGGTTAAGGTAGGGTTTGGGGTTTTTGAGTATAGGCTGTACGGTTTAGGGTTGAGGGCTTAGGGCTTTTAAATTTGACATGTGCCAAGAGAGGGTTAAAAAGGTTCGGGGCTAAATAACCGGCACCCCTAAACCCTAAACCCCCTTTGGGTTGAGGCAACCCAAAGCTCGAATGGTCTACTCGATGTGCAGAGACGTGGGTTTCAGGTTGAAGATCTTTGCGCCCGCCCGGACCGCCCCGAAACCCCCAAACCATATGGGTGGTTGTCAAAATTAGGGTCCCTTTTTGGGTCCCTATTGTAATACGGCACCTATTATTTAGGGTACCCCAAAAAGGGACCATAATTTTGACAACCACCCATATAGATCGCTTTAAAGAACCCTTAAAGGATCCCTTTGAAGGATCCCGAGCGAGCCTGCGGCGGGCTGGGTTTCGGATACCTGGCAAAATCAGCAAACCGAGAGGCTACACACAGAAGGTCTGATGCAAATGCAGACTTCCGGGCGCAGCATCTCGCATGCTTCAGCACAGCCGATACTTCTCCGATATTTCCTTGCTTGAAACAGTGCCTAGTGCCCAACTTCAATCCTGACCCTGCAGAAACCTGCAAGGGCCAAAGCGCCGTGCCGGCACTGTTTTCGGATTTTTGGGAGAAAACGACTGAGAACACACAAACCCTAAACCCTGAAACCCAAACCTACGCCCCTAAACCCTAAACCCTGAAACCCAAACCTAAGCCCCTAAATGCACAGAGCTCTGCAAGCAGAAGGCCAGACAAACCCCTAACAAAGGCTCCGGCCCCGTAACTGGGCTTTTAAGTAACCAGGGAGACAAAAGTATAAACCTTTATTTCATAATGGTTCCTTTAAGAAAAAAGTATTAAAGTATGGTACTCCAAAGCCCAGTTCAGGCACCCCAACTCCGAAAACACCCCAAACCATCAAAGAACTCGCAAACCCCTACACAAAAGTCCAGACAACGAAGGACTCTAAGGGCACTTTAGAAGCCTAAATAATACCGAAAATCAGGGCCTTTGAGTTCCTTGCGGTGTTTAACCCTAGACCCTAAACCATAAACCCTAACTCCTAAACTCTAAATCCTAAACCCTAAACCCCCAAACTCTAAGCCCCAAACTCTACCCAAGACATGTCCGTAGCGCAAGAAGTCAACCGGCCCTGAGTTCGGGATCATCGCTTGCACAGATGGCTCCTGACCATGCCCTACGTTTGATGATATAAACACTGGGGCTCCTTTAAGGGATCCTCTAAGGGATCTATAGGGTTTAGGGGTCTAGGGCTTTAGGGTTTAGGGGTTGGTGATATAAATCCTAAATTACCTTAATTACTCCTAGACTTTGGGAATTATGGTATATTCCATATTATGGGCAATGCAGGATCTATATCATCAATCGTATCTCTTAAACTAGGGTCTTTAAGGTTTAGGGTTTAGGGGTTTAGGGTTATGGAGTAGGGTGTAGGGTCCAGGGTGTAGGGTCGTAGGGTTTATGGTTCAGGGTTTGGGGATTAGGATTTAGTAACGTTGGGATATCTATTAAACTACCACAACCTACTACTACTTTGTTGTAGGTTCTCTCCCTCTCTCTCTCTCTCTGTCTCTCAGGTTCCCGAGGGATCCATCGATTCTTTGTAGGTTCTGGGTATGCTCTCAAATATAGCACTTGTAGGGACCCTACAAATTGATTAGTAGGGTTTGGTAGTTCAAGGTAGGGTTTAGCGTTAGCCTTTAAAGACCTTTGAGAAAAGTATTGCTATATAGGTTCCCTATATCTGAATATTACCCAGGTGAGCTTCGGCTAAGAGGTTGTTATACGGGTCTTACAGGGTCTTCTAGATTTTTGGTAGTGGTCTATAGGAGTTGCCATGGAGTGTTTCAGGATTTGGGCGTTTTAGGGTCAGGGCTTGGGGGATCGGAGGATTGGGGCTAAAGGGTTCTACGGTTTCGGGTTTAGGGTTGGGGTTTCGGGTTAGGTTTTTAAGGAATTCGAGTCAATCATTCAGCTTCGGGTTGAAAGATTTTCGAGGTTTCGAGGTACTTCGGGTTTAGGGTAGGGCTCGGATCTTTGCAGGATTCTAGGCGGATTTTATTCGTTTAAGGATCGCTGTGTAAGGCACATGCGTGCCCGCACGAACTGTCTGTGGCTTGTCTATTGCAGCCGGAAGCCTCCCCAACAAAATCGGAACAGAAAGCCATGAATTCGTTTCCTGGCCCAAACACTATATAACATCCTACAAACGCCCCAAAACATCCTATAGCCTGAAAGCCACAAGCCCTATAACGTCCCAGAACCTTAACACCCCAAAGCCCTGACCCTAAACCCCCCTTTGCCAACACTCCGCTCCTTCAGCTGTGCCTGTATCTGAAGGACCATCCTCGGCGGCTGCTTCATATTTCCAGTTGCCGGCACATCCCTAAACCTTAAACCCCTAAACCCTAAACCCTAAATTCTTAACCCTAAACCCCTAAACCCCTAAACCCTAAATTCTGAACCCTAAAACCCCCAAACCATAAACCCTGGACCCGCCCCTCCCAACCCGGTATCACCCCCCAAAAAGTCCCGAACAAACTCCATGGAGACTCTATAAACCCAAAACCCACTATATCCAAAACCACTACCTTAACCTACCAAACCCTACTTTTTTGTAGGTTCTTAGTATAGACCCTAATAAGGATTTTATAGGGACCCTACAAAAAAGTAGGTTTTGGTAGGTTAAGGTAAGCTTGAACCCAGAGCAGAAGAACCCGAACCCCAACACCCTGTTGCCCTGGCATATACCCGCAGATATACCACTATACTGAACATACACATCAGCCTGTATCCTTTCTTGGAGCATCAGGAGACGAAGTAAGTAAGGTTATAAGTACCCTAATTGGGGCTATATAAGTAGTTATAGGTGTAGTTACTTTGTTTATAACCCTAGTTACTAAGTCCCATGACCCTTTAAGTTAACCCCCACAGACCTAGACCCGGACCTCCAGAACCCTATAACCTCCTCCCTGTATAGACCTGTAAAGCGCCTGAGAACACCTCACACCCCTCTCAGGCCTATCAAATCCCTCCACACCCCAGAGGCAGCGCCCCAAAACTCGCTTAAACAGAACACCAAAAACCCCTACAGACCATCCGATGAAGCCTTACGACATGACAACACCGCACCCTACCTCTAAAGACCCTTAGAAACCCTCCGGAGCCCGACCAACACCCCTACCCCTTCACCCTGAACACCCCAACCCCAAACTTGTCTTCCTTAAGCCGTATAATGTAGGAACCTGACTAAGAAACCCTGGGCCCATAACCCCCAAAATTGTAGGATTCATATAAGGAACCCTAATAAAGGCCCAATAACCAAGGTTTCCTAATCAGGTTCCTACATTAGTCTTCCGCAAGAACTAATATTGGCGCTCGGGGCCTTGTAACTAGTATTTAGGGGTTATAGAGTTCAGGGTTTAAGGGTTTAGGGCCTAAAGCTGCTTGGGTATACCTTAACCTACCAAACCCTACTTTTTTGTAGGTTCTTAGTATAGACCCTAATAAGGAATTTATAGGGACCCTACAAAAAAGTAGGTTTTGGTAGGTTAAGGTAGAGTTCAGGGTTTAAGGGTTGAGGGCGTAAAGATGCTTGGGTAATGTAGGAACCTGATTAAGAAACCTTGGACCTTTATTAGGGTTCCTTATATGAATCCTACTATTTTGGGGGTTATGGGGCCAGGGTTTCTTAGTCAGGTTCCTACATTCACCCAAGCAAGAGGCCTAACCCTAGACTTTAAACCCTTCAACTTACTCAGCCCTATACCTAAACATCCACCCTTCAACTTGTTAAACTCTAGACTATACCTAAACATCCCTAAACCCTCAAAGCCTAAACTCTGAACCCTTAAACCCTCAATGAACCCTTAAACCCTAAACTCCTAAACACCTCAAACCCCCCAACCCGACTAGCTCCTTCTCAAGGAACCCCTAAACCCTATACCCCTCAAACCCTATTTCCGAAGAGTTTCTTTCAAAGATTCTTCTTCTTCTTCGGTTGCTGGAGTCCCATAGGACGCACTCTCTTTCAAAGATACTCTCATATACTATATAATATCTATAAACCCTAAACCCTAAACCGACCCTAAACCCTAAACCCCACAAAGAACCCTTAGAGGATCCCTTAAAGGATCCCTTAAGGGATCCCTTTTTGAAAGGAAAGGCGCTGACTCTCCGGGCCGAGCCCTTTGGGAGCGCGCAGCTCCGGAAACTGCTCTCTGTTCCTCTGGGCTTTTTAGGGTTTAGGGTTTAGGGTTTAGGGTTTAGGAGGACAGTAGGGCTCCTTTTGAAGGGATCCTTGAAGGGTTCTTTCCGGTTCCTTTGAGGAATCCTTCAAGGGATCCGAAAAAAGGCTCCTTTAAGCGATCCGTTCAGGGATCCCTTAAGGGAACCTGGAAGGGATCCTCTAAGGGTTCTTTGTGGGTTTAGGGTTTAGGGTCGGTTTAGGGTTTAGGGGTTTAGGGGTTTAGGGTTGCTCCTTTAAGGGATCCTCTAAGGGATCCCTTAAGGGGTCTTTTGGGGGTTCCTTTAAAGGCATCCTTTAAGCGTTCGTTGAAGGGCTCGTTTAAGGGATCCCTTAGGTCCTTTGAGGGATCTATAGGGTTTAGGGTTTAAGGGGTTTCAGGGTTCAGGGTTTGGTTATAGGGTTTACGGGTTAAGGATCACGGTTTGGGGTTGAGGGGTTTAGGGTTTCGGGTTTATGGGTTCCAGGGTTCAAGGACTCCTTACTGTAAAGGTACCTTTAAGGGCTCTATAAAAGTTTAAGGTGTTTGGGGTTTAGCAATGAAAGGACGGGTCTGTCACGCTCGTGGAAGCCCTGATAAGGGTCATGTACCCAAATAGTACATACTGTGATCTTATCGTATGCCCATTCAGGTACTTTACGGCCTATATGGGTAGTTCTCTAAATTAGGGTCCCTGTTTTGGGGTCCCCAAAATAGTACGGAACCCTTCTAAAAGGGACCCTATTTTAGAGAGCTACCCTTACAGTACCCTTATAGAAACACTATAGAAACCCTTATAGATCCCTTTTGGGAATCCTAAGCAGGGACCCCATTGTTGAGCAAAGCCCTAAACCGCAAACCTCATTTTAGAGAACTACCCATCTACTCCTCGGGACCCCGTTAAGGAACCCTAAAAAGGGGACCCTATTTTCGAGAACTACCCTTATACTGTTTGGGGCAATGTGTACCTGGAGGGCCAGGGGACTTAGTAAGTAAGGTTATAAGTAGGGTTATAATTGGGGTAGCTCCATTTAGGGTGCTTATAACTCTACTTATAACCTACTACAATGCACTATAACTGTAATATACTCTAATATACTAGAATATACTAGATTATATTATAGTATACTATACAGCTCTACTTATAACCTACTTGCTAAATTCCCTGCCTCTCTAAGTAACGACATCTCTACTTGACCTGCTCAGGCCGCCAGGCCTTAGAGTCCTCCGAGCCTGAGACCAGGGTTTGGGGTTTACGGTTGGTACCGGGCCTCCCCGTAAAGCTTGACGTGAAATCTGAGAAATCGTGCACCGAGGGCGATGACCACGATAAGGATAACAACAATGATTCAGGAAAGATATCACAGCACTAGTATTTTTGTTACCCTTATTATTGTCAGTAGGCCCTAAATCCTAAACCCTAAACCTCAAACCCTAAACTCACATCCCCCCTGTGCCTCTGAACAGCTTTGGCAGCGGCAGTGTGCATCGATGCCAAAGCAGCATCCATGCGCTCGATCGCATCACCTGCCGAGTTGGCTGAGACTGTTTAATATAGGGGCCTCAATAGTTAGAATAGGGTTTTGGGGCCCAATATATCATAAGAAGGAATCCCCAAAATAGTATGGGGTCCAATATACTATAATTATAAGAAGGAATCACCAAAATAGTATTCGGTGATTATCTAGGCCCCCTATAGTAGGCAGTATTTCGTGCTCAAAGGGATTCAGATTTAGGGTTCAGGGGTTATAGCTAGTTCATGGTTGGGATAGGATTAAAAATGTACATTTTTATTCCTTATTGGGTTTAAGTACCCATAAAAAATGTACAATGTTACCCAACTATGACAAGGATAGGGCGTGTGACACCTGGGGCTTCCGGATTCGATGGTCGGATCTGGGCATCCGTTCGGATTTGGGTTGCGACCGTACTTGGAGGGGCAGGGGACTTAGCAAGTAGGTTATAAGTAGAGTTATGTAGTATATTCTAGTATACTATAGTATATTATAGTATATTACAGTATATTACAGTTATAGTGCATTGTAGTAGGTTATAAGTAGAGTTATAAGCACCCTGAATGGAGTTACCCCAATTATAGCCCTACTTATAACCTTACTTACTAAGTCCCCCTCCAAGTGCAACCAGGAGCTGGGCATTAGTCGAGGCTTGAAGTTAAGGATAAGTGGTGGCGATATGGTGTTGATAAGAGAAATAAACGTTACACTACAGTAGTAACAAGAGCAATATCTCTCTATAAATAAATATATACATGTACACATGAATATGCATATATAATGATATATATATATATATACATACACACACACATGTTATTTTTAACCCTAGCAAAAGCGAATGACCCCAGAATTGGCTGCGATCTTGCGACAAGTGTGCTTCCATGTTGGAGCTTATCATGTAGCCAACACGCGGCACTTCTACTTAAAGGATCATGGGACAAAGTAACTAGGTTATAAATAAGGTAACTATACTTATAATTGCTTATAACCCCAAATAGGGTCCTTATAACCTTACTTACTAAGTCCCCTGATCCTCCAAGTACTTTGTGATGGCTCATCAGCCTTCACGGACCCGAAGCTGCCGCACCAGACCAGTATCCGATATGTTGCAACTCCCAAGTCATCACACAACACGGTGCCTATGGTGAGTCCCAGCATAGTCGCGATGTCAACCTGAGGTGGTAGGAGCAATCGTGGGGCTTTCCGATCGAAGCGGATCCCAGACTAAAAAAGACGTAGAAGCGTGCAGAATAATGCAAGGATATTCGACCATACTCAGGGCTGTGCATATGATACCGATCATGCCTAAAAGCTACCCTTTCGAACAGAATTGTATATGACCGCCTGGATCCTAACCCCCTAAATCCAAAACCCTAAACGCCATGTTCATCTCCAGAACTCCCTCCAAGCTCTCCTTCTTGCAGTGTGAGGAGCAAGTTGCCGAGACGTATGAGTCACAAGACGATGGAAACCTGAAGAACGCGACGGTTATCGTTTAAGGTTGAAGGCTTCGCGTTTAGGGTCTAGGAATAAGGTGGAATAAGAACTAATAGTACTGCTCCGAATTGCTATAGTATAATGTACCCCGACACCCTATTCGAAAGATGAAGGGTAGCGCAGGTGCCTGAATAAATCGAACTGGGGGGGGGGGGGGCATTGGGTCATATGGGGCCTCATAAGCAACTTATATAGGGCCTAATTTAGGGGCCTTTGTAACTAACGTCCTGTTTCACGGCTTATTCAAGTGTACTCGGCAATACAAGAGTATGCTGTTACGAAACCTTCGACCCCTGTAATAGGGCTTGGGGTTTCAGGTTTAGGTGTTTGTGATTTGTATGTATGCCTGTCCGGCAGTCGCCCGAAGAAGTGGGTCTCTTGAAACCCCAAACCCTAAACCCTAAGCAACTTCTCGATCTGGGCTCCGAGCCCCTTAACCCTCAACCCGAGCTTGCAGCGCACATTAACGTTCGTAGCCTCCCTGTGCTCGAGATTGTCCACTCGAGCACTTGGCTCTATGGCCTTAATCATTAGAATAGGGTTTTGGGGCCCATTACACTAGCACTATAATAAGGAGCCCCCAACATAGTATTGGTAACTATTTAGGCCCCACACTAATTTTCTCCGGCTCTTTCTGCTGCTCAACCTTTAATTTCATGCAGCTCTCACCTAAACCCGTCAAGACCTGGTTACCCAGGGTCTCCTTTCGCTCCATGATCGACTGGTGGGTCTCTCTCATCTTTCGCAGTGACCCGGCGCACCTGTTGTTCACATCCTTCAATTCATCCCTGAACCCTAAACCGATCTCTCAGGTCATCCAGCTTGCGCTTGCGGATCTTCTTTCCGATTCTATCGCAGATCGGAGCGGGCCTGTAGAGCCGAACCCATTGGGGTGTATCGCTTAAGGTAGGGATCTTGGGGCGTAGGGTTTAGAGTTTGAGGGGTTTAGGGTATATGGGGTTTAGGGCCGTTTAGGGTTTGGGGTTCTTGCAGCTTGGGGATCTGAGGTTGGATTTCGGGATTTTCAGACTAGGGTTTAGGGTCTTAGGGTCTTAGGGTCTTAGGGTTTAGGGTTTAGGGTTTAGGGTCTACCCAGACCCTCCATCTACCCTCTATTAGACCCTAAGTACCCATTATTTGGGGCCATATACCGTCCTGGTATAGGGTCAGGCATTGGGGCATTGAGATTATTGGCCTTTGCTGCGCTCGCGAACCCTGGAGCTATCGACAGCCTGTCGAAGCGGTATACAGACACCTGACAATACCAGTGGCAACTAAGAGTTAACAGCAATCATAGCATTCAGCCGTAACAAGACCAGTTAGCATATAAAACTCAATCAAAGTCACCATCGCACAACATCTCTGAATCACGGAATATTCGTATGAAGCCCTTTATGTCTAGCACTAAACTCCAACCTCCAAACCCTAAACCCAAACTTATTCTTGAGTGCTCTGTTTGTGGTTGTTACGGCGCCCTGGGGTTCAAGTTTCGCGTTGGTGGTTTGAGGGAAATCGGGCTTGCGGGCGGAGAGATGGCAAAGCATCGAAGCCATCCGAAAACCTAAACCCTACCTTAATCTACCAAAACCTACTTTTTTGTAGGGTCCCTATAAAATCCTTATTAGGGTCTATACTAAGAACCTACAAAAAAGTAGGGTTCAAAAAAGTAGGGTTTACCATTGGTAGGTTTCAGGTTTTTTAATCCCGAACCTGCTCATGATCTGCTCGATCATGAATGCAGCTGCAAACCGTTGAAAAGGAGTGCGATGGAACCCGGTAGGACCCCTGTGTAGACTTACGTCAAACTGATCTCAAAGTGAAATCCTACACTGCTACACATTCCTTACACCCTCAAAGCAAAAAAGCAATGGACAAGCCCTTAACCCTAAACCGGCTAAACCCTAAAGCCACCGCACCCGGCCCTTCCCACCCCCTCTGTCACCCGCGAGCCTAAACATGGGGTCCGCGTTGCGTGGAACTTGTGGGGCACCTCTGCAGACCAACACAAAGCTTACTTGCAGGGCCAGGGGACTTAGTAAGTAGGTTATAAGTAGGGTTATAATTGGGGTACATTTAGGGTACTTATAACTCTACTTATAACCTACTTACTAAGTCCCCTGCCCCTCCAAGTAGTCGTTGCATCCAGAGCCGGGAAGTTGGGGGACATGGGGCTCGGGTCCATTAGGGAGGGTTGAGGGTCCATGGCAGTCCATGGTTGGGAAAGTTCATTCCTGCAGAGCTAGATAACCCTAATTACACACTGCGCAAACCCCAAACCCAACAAGGAACATAGGGTTTAGGGTTCAGGGTTTAGGGTTTCGCTCACAGAGCTTTGCAACTGTTCGGCAAACACCCTAGGCCTGCCTGCCAGGTATTTGCACCAGCGACGACCCAAGGCTTCAAGCCATAGACGGCCAAGTCGCTGAACCGCAAACCCTAAACTCTAAACCCTGAAGCCCAAAATCGTAAACCTATATGGGTGCTTCCGAAAATAGGGGACCCTAATATAGTTCCCTAAATAGTAGGATCCTTATAAGGACCAAGAATAAAGTACCCTTAATTTTCGGAAACTCCCATATAACCCCAATGCCTAAGCCCCTGAACCTACACTCCTTAAGCCCTACCTTAACCTACCAAAACCTACTTTTATTTTTTGTAGGGTCCCTCTAAACTCCTCCTTGGAGGATCCAGGGACTTAGTAAGTAAGGTTATAAGTCCCCTAACTGGGGTTATCAGTAATTATAAGTATAGTTACCTTAGTTATAACCCTAGTTACTAAGTCCCATGATCCTTTAAGCAATTCGGGTCTATACTAAGAACCTACAAAAAAGTAGGGTTTGGTAGGTTCAGGTAGATCCTAAAGCCCTAAATCGTACAAAGGTGGAGGGCCCAAGGCTCCTACCCTGAAGCCTAAACCCGAAACCCTAAACCGCAAACCCTAAACCCTAAACCGCAAACCCAAAACCCTAAACCCAAAACCCTATAAACCCTATAAACCCTAAACCCTAAAAGCCTTATATATAAACCCTATAAACCCTATAAGCCTTAAACCCTATAAACCCTAAACTCTTGAGTGCGGGGTGAACCTGCTTCTCGTGACGCTTTAGCAGCTTCCGGAAGCCGGCGACGTTGATCTCTAAGTACCTAGCAGCCAAGTACTTGGGTTTAGGGTGTAGGGTTTACCTTCACCCCAAGTAGCCTACCTTTTTAAGGACTTATATAAGGAAATCATATTAAGGAGCCCCAAAAAGGTAGGTTTCCTAGGGTTCAGGTAGGGTTTCACGCCTTTTTCCAACTGCAGAAGTTCGAAGGTACAGGACACGCTAGATGCTTCAGTAGTTCTGGGTTTAGGCTTTAGCGTATATCGGAGCCTAGTAGCCAGAGACTCCCAAACCCCCTAAGTAAGGAATATGCCTTAACTCTTATTAGGGTTCCTATCTTAGTTTGAGGCATATTCCTTAAGTAAGGGGTTGTGGAGCCTCTGGAAGCCAAATATCGGAGCTTTGATGCACTCGTTTGGGGTTTAGGCCGTAAATTTTGGATGCTCTTGTGCCGCTTCAGGGTGGATGGGAAAGCTACAGCTTTTCACTGACGTGCCCGCCTCTTCACCCTGAACGCATTTTCTTAACATAATAACGAAGGGGCTCTTTGTTTATAGGCGCGCTCTTTCGAGTGTTATGGATTGATGTAGGGTCCGCAGCTTTCACCCGCACTGCTGTCCCGGGGAGCACTGAGTGTGCTCGTCCATGCTATCCAAGAACTGGTTGTACCCATACGCCAGGTCGAGTATCCTCCGGACTCGTCTGAATCAGGGGGTTGGGGCTACGATTGAGGGTTCTAGGCTTCGGGGTTGAGGCTCTAGGTTCCACTTTACAGTAACCCTAAACCCCTAAACCCGAAACCCTGCCGATGTTACTGTATTACCTTTTCCATTCTGGCCCGGGCTTTGAGCAGTGGGCATAGGGGGTTGATTACTCTATGCCTGTATTTTGGGGTCACCGGGGTCTCGTTAATATTCAGAGCCGCTGAAATCCTGGCCATGAGCCCTAAACCCCAAACCGAAACTCCCTCCCCTAAACGACGCAAAGATGACATGCAACTGGGCACCGATGATCTGCATATCACAAGTACTTCGGGTTCACTTTCACACCTAGCGGCGAAACTTGCACACGACCGTTTCAAAAACCGAATCTTGGCCCCGGAATGCCCAAACCCAGTATTAAAGAAGACAACATTGAGAACAAGGGGCGCTGGCATTCCTAGAGGCTGGAAGGAACTCTGTGGAACGAGGGCAGGATGAACAAATCTGCAGAGCTTTGGGCTGAAGATGTTCGGATTTCAAAGTGTGACTAAACCCTACCCAGAGGCCCCAAAGTAGTTCCTTTTTGGGGTTCATATCTAGAATTCTATAAGGTAGTCCCAAAAAGGAACTACTTTGGGGCCTATGGGTATACACACAAGGTTTAAAACCTTAAAACCTTTTAACCGTAGGTTTCGGAGCCAGGATTTAGGACCGAGCATTTCTTCAAGCAAGTCTCGCTGCGGACATGGCCCCGATGTCTTGCCTGAGTGTTTCATTGCAGTCCAGCGAGGTCTCAACGAAGGCATGCAACCCTGCGACTCTAAGTACACCTTAATAAGTTGGTATTCTATACGAACTTTAGACCCCCAAATTAGGTATTATATATATATCCCCAATTAGGTACTCGGTTTTAGGATAGTAGATACGTAGGTTAGGATTATGAAGAGCATATGATTATTGGGTACTTGGACCCTTGGGGTATATATGATACCGACTTTGGGGTCTAAAGTTCAATGGAATACCAACTTTGGTCTACTTGGAGTCTTATTAGGGCAAGTTGGTATTGAGTGCAGCAATCTACCGAAGGCACAAGTACGCACTGGCAGTACACAAACTGCTGTGGTTCACACCGAATGACGACCTTGACTCCACATGCTATAGCTAAGCTTAAACCCGAAAGCATCGGACCAACACACACACACACACACCCATACACACACACACACCCACACACACACACACCCATCAACATCTGGCCTTTCGGTCCACAAGCATCTAGCCGCGACTGCACAGGTGGGCATGTACTGTATAATACCACCAAAAAACCGTACTCCAATACAATCTAGCACTCCTGCAGTACCCCTGCAATACCCTTACAGGGCCCTTATGTAAGCTGGGGAGCCATATAGTAGTACCCTTGAAAACCGGTAAAGACCGCTTCTAGAACCCTGTCGGGAAACTGAGCAAAGCGGCACGAGACGCATGTCGATTAACTTCTGGCACACCTCCGCTGGGTTCTCCAAGGTGAACGGCAGGATCTCCTTCAATAAAAATAGAGCACACGCACGGTTTAGAGTTTCGGGTTAAGGGTATTTGTTAGCTTTCAGTAATGTCTTAGTGGTGTTTAATTGGGTTCTGCAGGGTTTTTATGAACTATAGGGATTTCTATGCGGACAATTTATAGTGTCGAGGATAGGGTTTTGGGGGTATATGTTACCGCAGTCGTGTTACATGTGCAGGCCTCTAGATCATCTTCTTCGAGGTTTTCATGGGATTTACAGGGGTAACACAAGGGGGTTTTGTGTTAGGAGCCCTACACTTGAGGTTTTGTATTGCTGGTAGGATTCCTTCTTTTCTGAAGCTCCCACGTAGCTACAGGGATTTTGGGAAGATGAGTCAGGGCGCTGGGTAGGGAGAATGAAATTTGGAGGCAAGACAGGCGTCCGGCAGAGAGTAGCGGGAGTAGGCATGTTGGGCTCCTTTGGGCAGGTGTTGGGAGCGGTAGAAACAGAGAAGGAACTTAAGCAAAAAGCGACGGGTCAGCAGGAAGAGGCAGGAAGGTATTTCGTTGTTGCTTGGACAAGGTTGGGGTGATGGAATCGAACGAAAAACTGCGAGGAGGGGAAGCCCTCAACCTGCCCTCTCCAACCCTGAACTCCCCGACAAGCCCGGCACGTCTCCTGGAGACGCTGAAGCTGAGATTCCTGGCATCTGCGGCCGACTTCTACGAATCTCTGAAAATGTACATGCTTTGGGTGGCTTCGGGTTTACGGGATTATGGAGGGTTGTGCAGCTCTAAAAATTCGAGAGTAGTCGTGGGTGACGGGTTATTTCTAAAGGCTTAGGCTAAGGGTTTGAGTGTTTGAGATGTCGCGACTTGCCAGTTTCATTTCAGGTTTATAGTTTCTGCCGGCAAGCGAGCAAAAGGTGAGCTACAGACCCCAGCCTTGAGCTAGAGCCCGGACACATGTCGCCCATAGCCCCCTCCAATCTCGGAACAACTTTTGTCTCAAAGCATAGACCTGCCAACTCAAAACAGGGCGAGTTAGCACCGCAATTCCCAATCTCTGCCCTGGTGGTCGGTGGTGATACACCCCAAAGCCCTATACCCCAAACCCCAAAGCTCTAAACCCCCCTAACACCCAAAACTTTAAACCCCCAGCCCTCAAAAATCAAGCCCAAAACCTTAAACCTCAAAGCCCCAAAACCCAAACCCTGCAGCCCCAATACCTAAACCCCAGCACCCGAAACCCGAATCCCAAAACCCTAAAGTCCCGAGACCTAAAACCCACCCTGAAGCCCAAAACCTGAAAACCCTGCAAGCCCAAGCCGCAAAACCCTCCAGCCCTAACCCCTAAACCTTAACCTCAAACGTAACTCTAAACCCCAGGTCGCCACACCACAAGCCCTCTATAACATAAATGCCCTCAACGCCGCACAAAGCCCGTACGCCGCCCCACCCTACTTCAAGGATCACGGGACTTAGTAAGTAAGGTTATAAGTACCCTAATTGGGGCTACAAGTATAGATACCTTACTGAGAACCCTAGTTTCTAAGTCCATGATCCTTGATGTCCCTTAAAAATAGAACCCTTTAAGGAACCCTTTAATTTCCATGATCCTTGAAGCAAACGGCAAGTTTGCCCTGGCTGGATTCGCAAGGCCTCCAGCAGCAGGCCGCTCTGCAACGCCTTCCGTCCCAAACCCGAATATAGGGGCCCTTATAATTCGAATAGGGGTTCCGGTATAGGGCTCTTATAAAGGGTCTATAAGGGCTGCTATGGGTTCTTAATATAGAGGCCTTAATAATTGGAATCGGGTTTGGGGGGGGGGGGCCCATGATACTATAAGCATAATAAACACGAAAACTATCTTGTTGTTTTGTCTCCTTGTTTCCGAGGCAGGCTCGTATGGACCCCAGGGATCCCTCAATGACTGGATATTCGTAGGGTTTTGGGCTTAGGGGTTAGGGATTAAGGTTTAGGGCGTTCCTAGTACGGGACCTCAGTTAGAAAGAAGGTTGCTTCAATGCTGGGATCTCAGCAAGGACCTTGAATCACGGGATGTTTGGGAGCGTGTGCTTGCCATGGCGGTGAGGTGGTGAAGAATGGGTGCTGCATGGTATATACATATACAACACACACATATCTGTATATACATATAAATATACACACACACATATATATAAATAAAGACATAATTACATATATGCATAAAGCATATATATATATATGCACATGTTTACATTTTTTTATTATATAACATGCATAACCTATATGTATATATATATACACATACATATGTATATACATAAATACATACATACATGCACACATATATATATATATATATATGTATACATATAGACAAACAGTTCTATAGATATACATACAGAAGATGGGTATGTATATGTAAGTATATATGCATGTGTATATATATGCACACATATACATATATACATATACACATATACACATGTATACATATATACATATATACATATATACATATATACATATATGCATATATACATACACACACGTGAACTGACATAGACATAGATATGGACATCGACATAGAATCCGTCCATACATGCTTCCATACATACAGATATGTGCATGGCGCCTGTACTGTAAAGGGGTGCCTAGACTTCTTAAGCCCATGACCTCATGGGTTCTAACTTCAACCGCATAAAGCATGTCAGGCAAGGAGGGAACAAGTTTTATTCAAACTCGGGTCATGTAGACCTGAGATGAACCTCCCTGTAAGCGACAAGGGAGCGGAAACGGTCCTGCGATACGACTTAATTACTAATATAGGGACCTTGATAATCAATTTGCTTTGGGCTCATACTACAATAGTGTAATTACACGTTCTGGTTCTAACAAGGGACCCCAAGAAATGGTATTACTCAATATTCAGGCGTCAATTTTAGGCTACAGCGTCAATACTGTTGCTCCTGTACCTGAGCTGGGGGAGGAACCCTAAACCCTAAACCCTAAACGGGCCCCAGACCCTGCAACTAAGAGCTTCTAGACTCTAAACCTTAAACCCAAAATTAAAACCCTTCGGAGTCTTCATAGAAGATGCAGAAACCCCGGAGACCCTCTACATAAAACCCAAGCCCACAGCTCGAAATTACAAGCCTCAAGCCGAAAACCTGAACCACCACAAACCCTGAAGGCGAATCACTAAAACCTACACCCCAAGTCTCCTCACAAGTCCATCTACAGTGAACCCCAGAAAGTTAGAACATGGGTTTAGGAGGATTTGTGCTAGGATCCCCTATACTTTACCTTAAGGGCATGAGGATATTGATGTTCCAACTTTCTGGCTTCTACTATAAACTAAAGGCGGCCTGTTCCTGCAGGCCCGACAGCGCCGGTTCTATGATGGCCTGGCTGCCGAGGGTTTGAGACTTTAGGGTTTAGGGTTTAGGGTATCTTAGGGGTTGTTTAGGGCTGAGGGTCTATCGGGTTTAAGGTTTGAGACTTTAGGGTATCTTAAAGGTTCTCAGGGTTGAGGGTCTATCGAGTCTACTGTTTGAGACTTTAGGGCATCTCACGGGTTTTCTTCAGCTTTTAGTGTCTATATGGTTTAGCGTTTGGAACTTTAGGGCATCTTCAGGGCTGTTTAAGGTTTAGGATCTATGAACCTTGAGGCCTTTAGGGTTTTGGGTTTCGGACTTTATGCAGTCTTATGCTTTGCAAAGAGCTTGAGGTCGAAAGCTATACTATAGGTTTGGGGATTTTAGTATTTCGCGACTTCCGCTACTGCCAAAACCAGATGCTTCGGTGCAAGGTGCTGCGTAAAGCATCAAAGATCTTGAAGCCCAATGCCGTGACCCATGTTTCAATTCTGCTTCGTTTAACAACGCTTTGGGTCCATCTTCAGAATCCCGGACCCTAAACCCTAAACCCTGGGTCTTCAGGAGACGAAATCTAGCTAGTTTGGGTTTTCGTTAAGGGCCCAAGTTGGGGTTAAAATCTTCAATGACGGGTTTCCTTTTTAGGGGCTGCTTTATGGGCTCCTTGAAGGGATCTATAGGGGTTTCAGGGCTCCTCTATAGGGGATCGAGGAAAATTGATGGCAGCTCGGGTCTCCACGCTTTGCTTGAACTATGCCGGGCGCAATGCAACAAAGCTTAGAGCCCCAAGCTCAGCTGCATAGATCAGACCTACCGATTGAGAGCAAATGCGGCGGAGCCCCTGGGGATAAAGACAAACACAACCAGAAAGCGACGAAAGTAAATGCGATTCGGCAAAGAAGACCAGAGAATATCCCAGCCTACTAAGCCTTTATAAACTTTCCTATGAAAGCTAAACCCGGAACTCCATGATCTCCACTATAAACCCTAAATCAAAACCTAATTCTAAAGCCCCTACCCTGAACACCAAACTTCCAAAGCCCCTAAACCCTAAACCCCCTAAGCTTTGCTGATGCTGACGAGTGCAAAGTTCAAGGCGGGAGCTGCTGTACGAAGAGCCAGCAATGATCACAGACGTGGTCATCCTATGATACCATCTCATAGGGACCCTTAGGGGGGCAGGGGGAGGCGGGGTAGGGGGCCTTAATGCCCCTATTATTCGGACCTGACAAGGCCCATTTAAGGAAGTATACCCCCCTCCCCCTTACCTCCCTAAGGGTCACCATGATCATCGCACCAAACAGGAAAACACTTCTTTCTCAGGAAGTACGCATCTTTGTAAAACCCAGAATAAAGAGACTAATAAGAACAATCACAAGTAGCTCCAATAAGAATAACAATAAGCGTAGGAGAAAACACTAGTCATCATAATTCAAATCATAAAACCCGTTCCTACTGAATCAAATATAACAAATGAAAATGAACTTCCAGTAATAGTTTATACTTATGGAAATAGCACTCGGCTGTCGTGCAGGTTTACCGCCTCGGATTGCCGGACGTGGAAGAAAATCTTCTGCAGGTCCTCTCAAGCAGACGTCAGCTATAGGGGGCTTAATACTTGGAACTGAGGTCCCTCAAGGGCTATAGGCCTTGACATAGCCCTGCATAAGAAAAGACAACCCAGGGATTCACGGATTCCTCACCAAACCGGCACAGGTCAACACAGACGTCGTCCTCCTCCACGATACCGAAGAGCTCCTTGTCAAGGTCCTTCGCAACTGACACGTCAACAAACATACACTGTACACCTCAATCCCTCAGCCCTAAACCCTAAAAGCGTATCCTTGCAAGCCATTCTCACGCATCCCGGGAGAAGCTCTAAGCCAGGCTCCTAGGCTTCAGAAAAGCAGACGTTAATGTAGGCTAGGGTTTAGCATTCAGGCTTTAGGACCGGTTTAGGGGTGCCACTTGAGTGTGCGGACAACTGCAATCTCATTTCCACAGCAGAGCTGTCCCATGACCGCAAGTAGTCCAAACCCACTTTCCGTCCTCACCATCATCTACAACCCAAAGGGTCCAAGTAATGGTCTAGTCTCTCCTAAACCCTAAACCCTAAATACGGTGTAGTATACACTTTGGGGGCCAAAATACTTACTATTTTGGTACTTGGACCCTTTGGGCAAAAGGAGCCCCGAAGCCCCGGCCTGACACCCCGAACCCCAAACCCGCAAACCCTAGCACGGGACTTAGTAAGTAGGTTAAAACTAGAGTCTCTAGAGTTATAAGTACCCTAAATGGAGTTACCCCAATTATAACCCTACTTACAAACGACTTACTAAGTCCCCTGGCCCTCCAAGCATACTAGACCCAAGTGTACCCTGGCAATAAGAAGGGTGCCCTTTTTGGTTTCAAGGGCTTATATTAAGGGAACCTGAACCCTTAAAAAAGGAATAAGGGGTTACTCTACGTCCTAGTACAAAATGAATCCCAGCAAGTTGGAACATGGCCTAGGAGTGTTTAGTGCTAGGATTCCTCCTGCTGTATGGGTATGAGGATAATGATGTTCCATCTTTCTGGCTTCTACTGTACCCTAAACCCTAAACCCGTCCTTGATCTGCTCTTCGAGTGTGAGGAGCTCCTCCATCGAAGGTGTCGTCTGGGCAAGAGAGGATCTTCCCTCTTCTGTCTGGTTCTTAGTAGGGAATGGGGGAATGGATCAAAGGTTTAGGGTTACAGTTTCGGTTATTTTAGGGTTTCGGGTTTGGTGGTCGAGTTGGGGTTTAGGGTTTGAGGGTGCCTCCTGTAGGAGTTTGGGATTTAGGGCTTGAGGGTTTAGGGCTGCACGGTTTGATACACTGACCCTAAAGCCTCAGAACTCTAAAGAGGCTACAGTCTTGATACTCCTGCCCTCAAACCCAAAACCTCCCAAAGATCTTCGGGTCCGGGGGCTAGGCCTTGCAACGCTTCAAGGCGTGAGGGCTTGATGTTCCTGCTTAGGGAATGCTCGTTTAGCGCTGAGTTGAGGTGGTTTGGGGTTCTGAGGTTTGGTTTGGTTTGGTTTTGAGATGGTTTAGAGTGCAAGGTTTTTTGGGCTTAGGGGTTTTGATTGAGATTCGTTTTTTTTGGGTGGGAAACCCTAAACCCTAAACTCTAGCAGCAGGCCCTAAACCCTCAACCCTAAGCCCTAAACCCCCTAAACCCTAAACCCTGGCCGTCCAACCCCCCCAAACCCAAAGCCCTAACAACACTCAGGGGTCGAAGGGTTGAGGATGGCAGGGGCCCTCCAACGGTATATTGCCGAGAGTCTCCATTGTAGTTCCTTTTTTGGTTAAGCAGACTATAGGTAAGGACAAAGGTATATAAGGGGACCCCTAGACCCCTTCAGGACCCAATAATAAGGTCCCTGGAAGCCTAGACTTTGCTAACTTCTTCAGATCATGGGGGCCACGTCCTTATGATAGGCATTAAGGTCCCTTACCCCCCCTCCACCTACCCCGCTAAGGGTCCCTGTGAAGGTAGGATGAAGGTAGATGAGGTTTAATAGGGTTTAGGGTTTAGGGTACTAGGTGTGGTAACCTGCCCTGCCCTGATAAGGGATGCTTGATCCATCACACCTTTTGAGGTTCAGGCTGAAATCCAGGCTTTGAGCTTGCAGTTTAGGGTTTAAGGGCTTGGGGGCTATAGAGGTTTAGATATACGTGTTTAGGGTTTAGGGGCTTTGGGCGTTCAGATATGGGGCTTTAGGGGTTTTAGGGGTTTAGGTATACGGATTTAGGGTTTGAGGCTTTAGGGGTTTAGATTTAGGGTTTAGGCATGACTTTAGTAACACAGTCTGTACTTATGGTACCTTGCATGCCCCAAGCCCCATATGCCCCTAGGACCCAGAGTAAGCCCTTATTCCCTTTTTCAGGGTTCAAGTTCCCTTCTAAACCCCTTTAAACCAAAAAGGGCACCCTTTATATTCCTAGGTTAGTCTATAGGTCTAGTTTATTAAGCCCTATAAACCATAAACCCCGAACATCTAAACCCCTGAACCCTTGAACCCCTAAACCCTAAACTCCTAAGGTTACTCTTAGGTCTAGGCCCTGTTTAGTAAGGGTTCTTAAACGGCTCCTTAAGCGGATCTATAGGGTTCCTTGAAGGGCTCTATAGGGTTTAGGGTTTAGGGTCTACTTGGAGGATCCGGGGACTTAGTAAGTAAGGTCATAAGTACCCTAATGATAGTTACCTTATTTATAACCCTAGTTAATTGCGTTTATGTGTACTTATAAGTGTAGTTACCTTATTTATAGCCTCAGTCTAGTTACGAAGTCCCATGATCCTTTAAGTAAACGCTCCTTGCTGAGGTAGAGAAAAGGATCTGTCCGGAGTGCGCGCCTCTGCTTCCCTGTTCCCAGAGCCGATCAAGGATGTGGTCTTCGCCATCAGTCCTTCCTTCACCTCTTCCCGGAAGCAAATCTGTGCCACTCCCGGTGCGGGTTTTGAGGCATCAGACAGCATGGCCAAAATCCCGATCTCCGGCAAGGCTGACCCCAAAGAGTTCAGGGTGGCCCCCGGTGGCATCTTGCCTCGATGCACAGTGACCAGGTTTGCAACCACAACCACAAAGGTTTGAGTTCCTGAGCCCTGCTTGCCGAACTTCCGGTGAGATCCTCCCTCTGTGGAGAGCTTCGTGCCATACAGGTTCACTGACAACGACATCAGAACCATGTCCAAGGCAGTTGAGATCCGTTGGTCGTCTCCACTCTCAAGTTCGGCAGCAATGTGAGCCCTCACCTGTCCAGGATTTCCACCAGAGTAGAGGAATCCTTCTGGCAGACTGAAGTCAGCACTGCCAGCAGCCTGGCACAATGCTCTGACGAATGCGTTAATAATTTAAGGTCATTTTCAGGATTAGAGCTGCTGGGCTGAGGGCTCCGAGTTTGCGGTTTGGGCTTGCGCGTGAGTGTGGAAGTTGAGCATTAAATTAAGCTACGGTATATTCGGGAGCCTTCGGGTGGCCAACAACCCCAAGCACTCAAGACAAAGACCACGCCGCCCCAAATCTGCGCTTCAAAACTCTCAATATTCGTATGCGGGGACAAGATTCTGATTCACGCGAACATCGCAGAATTCGACCTTTCCGTGGCGAAAGCGCCCTCGACAGGAAAGCCTCCCCCGAACCGTCCCCTCAAGCCCGAAACCCGGCAGGGCCACAAAGGCCAAAGATCCAATAACATCCGACCTATCCTGAACCTGAACACTGACACTAAGACGACGCGCAAAACATGGTTTTTGAGGCTGATACTTCCCCTTCTGCCGGTGGTATGCCAGCCTGATCATAAACAAGTTAAGGGAATATGGCTTCGAGACGGTGCTCGAATCACAACCTGAAGCAGTTGTTTGATCCTGACAACCCCGAAAGACCGAAGGGGTCTTCATACCCTGAACCTGCCCCCGAAACCCGACAAAATCATGGGTTATAGGGTTTAGGTTCTAGGGTTCAGGGTTTAGGGGTTTAGGGTTTAGGGATGACTTCTAGGGTATAAACTTGAATTAGGTCATGGTTACGCCGTCCCGCGATGGAAACTTGAGTTAAGTTCCTTGGCTTCTGCAAAACTGGAAGTTTTTATTATAAGGGGCCACTCGCTGATTGAATCGCTTCGGGAGGCTTTTGAATCTAGGGCCCCTTGCTTTGTTGGGAGGGTGCAGTTTAGGGTTTATGGCCTCCATTTTTTTAAGTGAGGATCCTACTACTTGAATGTACTTTGGGATCGACTCTTCTCAAAGGACCCAAGTCCCAGTCATGGGATGGGGTGATAGGGTCACCTGCTGTGCGGCTCAGGGTTAGAAGCTAGAAGCGATCGAGTGGGTTTAGGCCTAGGGTTTAGGGTTTGTAAGGATCCTGGGGCATGGAGCATCTGGAAAGAAGACAGGAATCAGGAAGGAGTACCAGGATCATGTCGTTTGTCCTGCTTATGTGTCAAAGCTTTCCTGCTCACAGCATCTGCTCAACAGCAGAAACCAAATCGCCTGCCAAAACCAGCTCCAAAAAGGGGCATATTCAAACGGCGACAGACAGCACATTACCGAGCCCTAGCCCTACACCCTAAAAACTAAATACTATGCTCTCAACCCGGAGCTTTGAAGTAACCAGGGAGAAAAGAACAAACTTCTCCTTCAGATTTCATAATGGCTGCCTGATGTAACAGGTCAAACAGGTAGCAACGCATGGTTTGGGGCTAATCTCAACCCCAAATACCTACCTCTTGAGGGCCTCGCCGATAAAGACATCATGCTAAGGAACCCAAAAGAGACAGGCTTCTTAGGGTCCAGGGGCTCAGCGTTTATCATAGGGACCCTTAGGGGGGTAGGGGAGGGGGGTAAGGGGCCTTAATGCCCATAATAAGGAACTAATACGGACTATTTTAAGGAAGTAGTCCCCCACCCCCCTCCCCCTGCCCCCCTAAGGGTCCCTATGAGTTTAGGGTGCTCCGGAACCCACGATCTCTAGAGCGGGCTTGCAGAGCCTTCACGCCCACCAACGCCGAATATATGGGGGGCCTTCATGATAGACTTCACTATGAGCAATTCATAATATCGGGACTCTGGAGAAATGGATTCTATGTTTCTGATGATTATGACGATCTTCCTTATCATTATTTCGAATTCTCACCCTTACATTGCAGGCTCGAGATTTCAGAACCTTGAGGTTCTCGTAGCATTGCAGTCTCCCCTGGTAGAGGCGAAGATCCCGCACCGTCTTGTTGATGGCCTCCGGAGCGCTACGGTTCATGATATAAATCCTAGGGCCCCTTAAAGGGATCTATAAGGGTACCTTTAAGGGTTCCTTTCAGGGATCTATAGGGTTTAGGGTTTAGGGTTCATGATATAAATCAGCTCAGGTCCTTCTTCTCTTATTGGGGATCAACGAAGTACTGTTGACGGCCTTTAAGGGATCTATAGGGTCTTTAGGGTTTAGGGTTTAGAGTTTAGGTTGATGATATAAATCCTGCATTACCCATAATAAGGAATATACCATAATTCCCATAGTTTAGGGTCCTTAAGTAATGCAGGATTGATATCATCAACAGTAGCTCTCTGCGAGGCCACGCAGTACTTAAAGGATCATGGGACTTAGTAACTAGGGCTATAAATGAGGTAACTGCACTTATAACTGCTTATAGCTCTATTCAGGGTACTTATAACCTTACTTACTAAGTCCGCTAATCCTCCAAGTAGAGTTTCTGGGCTTCAAGTAACCAGGGAGAAAAAGTATAAACTTGTTTTTTCATAATGGTGCCTTTAACAAAAAAGTATTAAAGTATGGTACTCCAAAGCCCAGGTCTAGGGTTCCAGGTCTCAAACACTCTGAGAACCAAAACCGCCCGGAGGCGGTTTAGGGTTTAGGGTTAGCAGTGGCAACAGCATGAGGTTTAGATGGTGGTCAGGAATTGAAACCAGGCTCCCGAGTCAGAAGTATTTCAGGTAGGGGCTTATGTTCTAAGAGGGTAAACACGGTTGATAGTAGGAGCATCATTGGTAAATATTTCGAAACCTAAATGTCGTTGATTCTCTTCATCTGTATCTCTCTGTCAGTATTGCTGGGATGAGATCGAATGCAAAGTTCGGACGATGCCAGCTGGCGATTTGCGAGACATGCCCAAAACCCCCATCTCGACATGACACCCTGAACTCCCCTAGACCCTAAACCCTAGCCGTAAACCCTATAACCCTAAACCCGACCCGCAAACCCAAAACCCTACTCTAAACTCTAAACCACGGACCATCTGAGCCTATATAGATCCGAAACATTGAAACAGTCTAAGAATTTGAGAAGCAGTGCTTGGCAAAAGGTCCGGCCGTGGTGCTCCTGAATCTTGAGACCGTGGGCACTTGAACTGAAAACCTGACCTGACAATCCCGATGACTCACAAAGTCTTGGCCCTCTGGTTGCCTGGGCTTAGATGTCGATTCGTTTAGCGTTTATAGGGTTTAGGGTTTAGGGGTTTAGGGTTATTCTGTTCAGGGTCAGGGTCTATCGGGGTAGCCTCTGAAATGGCTCTGCAGCATCCTTCAACCCTGAAATCCGAAACCATAAAACCCTAAACCCCAAAGCCCCAAAACCCTAAAGTCCGAAAGTCCTAAAACCGCCCACAGCGGAGGAGTCCCCGCCTCTTTCATAGCCTGGCAGGAAGTAGCTGTGCTGAAACCGAAATTCTCATGAACTATCTAACCCCAACCCTAACCCTAGCCCTAACCCTGGTAGTATAGGGGCCTTAATAATTAGAATAGGGTATTGGGCAAATAAAAACTATAAATATAATAAGGGGATCTAACCCCAACCCTAACCCTAACCCTGTTCTTGGGTTTAGAGGTTAGGGTTGAACAGGTAGGGTTGAGAGGAGGGCGTAGGGTTTACAGGGCTTCTGAACAAGCAACGCCTCTCAACATCAAGGTCCCAACACCCCATCCTAAGCCCCGGAATCTGCGGATCCTAATGTAGGAACCTGATTAAGAAACCTTGGGCCTTTATTAGGGTTCCTTATATGAATCCTGCTATTTTGGGGTTATAGGCCCAAGGTTTCTTAATCAGGTTCCTACATTAGAACCCTGCACGCTGAAATGACCTTCTCTAGTCCTAGCTATGTGAAGCCTGTGTCGAAAAGAACACTGAACAAGGTGCGATCCCGTCATAGACTCAAGGTAGGCCCCAAGCATGTCTCGTGGGCAGGCCAGGACTTGATAATCGAGAGAAGGACGTAGTATAGGGGCCCTAAAAATTAGAATAGGGTTTTGGGCCATTATACTATAAATATAATAAGGGGATCCCCCAAAATAGTAAAGGTTCTTTTGATATTTAGGCCCCTATATTACGGCTCCAACGATTTGGAATCGAGACCTCGTATCTGTGCACAACTGAGAACCTTTAGGCAGACGTTAGACTCCCAAACCCCCCCGGCAACATCAGTGTCACTGTTAAAACGATGCCAAAACGATATGTTCCGCAACTACAGCCGGGGTGTAGCACTCGCGTTTACAAACCGGGCCTCGCGCAAATGTGGGTCACGGGAACCCCTGTGCTATGCCCCTCGGGAAAGAAAACTTAATTCGGCCCTTGCCACAAAGGGTCCATGTACGCAAATAATATATGCTTTGGCCTTCAAGTACTCTCTGTATACTGGGCTTTGAAGTTACCAGGGAGAAAAAGTATAAACTTTCATTTCATAATGGTTCCTGTAAGAAAAAGTATTAAAGTATGGTACTCCAAAGCCCAATACAGGGAACTTTGGAGCTAAAGCATATACTATTTGGGCACATGGGCTCTTAGGTCTATAGGTTCCCCTGTAGCCCTTAATACTAAGGGTACCCTTTTTCCTACTATTCTTAGGTTTTTTTTTTTTTTTTTAAGGGGTTTAGGGCTTAGGGTTTAGGGCCTTGCACTGCCAGCGTCAACCCGAAGTTAGACATGCTTCGCGTGCAGGAGCCACTTGCAAATCTCGGAATCCAATATATAGAAGCCTCCATAATTACCTATAGTTTTGCTTGGGCTCCGTAAAAAAAAAAACCTCTCCGAATTATCCATAATATGCATCAGAACCCCTCTAAAAACCCTAAACCCTAAACCCAAAGGTGCAGTCGCTGAAGTCTGCGAGCAGACCTAGGGACTCTCGCCGGAAATATCTTGAACCCTAAACCCCAACTTAACCCCAATACGCTGCCATTTCTCGGGGTTCTTTAGGGTTTAAGGTGCTGCCTGTTTAGGGTTCTTGAGTATGATTTCCTTACAAAAGTCCTTAAAAAGGTCCTTAAAAAGGTAGGTTATTTGAGGTTAAGGTAAACCCGAATCAGGGTTCGGGTTTAGTGTTTAGGGTGACTCTAAGCCCTTAACCCCCATCCCTACACCCTAGAGCGTTTAGGGTCTAAGTATCCCCTAAAGGGATAATCATCGAGGCACCCTAAGGCTTCAGGCCTAAAGGGCTTAGGGTTGTAGGATCTCCCTAAAGGGTTTAGGGTTTAGGGGTTTAGGGATCTCCCTATAGAGTTTAGGGATCTCCCTAACGGCTAGGCAACCTGAGACCTCCGATCGAGTCTTGTCATGAGAGCTGTGGATTTCGGTGTGTTTCTGGGCTTATTGAGAGAGCTGTTCTTTCGGTGTAATGTAGGGGGGCCTTGGCAAATTCTATAGAGTGGGGTTTAGGGTTTAGGGTTTCTGATTTAGACCTTCGGAAAGTAATTCGTGAAAGGGCCATCGGTAGCCACGATTGGAGTTTTAGCGATGCACAGGTATTCTCGTTCTTGCCCTCTGCCCTAGACAAGGGAGCCTTCTACCTCGAAGTGAGTATAACCGCAATCCTAAAACCTCACCCTAAACTCCCGAACCCTTAAACCCCTAAACCCCTTTAGAAGTAGGGTTCGGGGTGTTGGGTTTAGGAAACATCAAACTAAACCAGGATGATGACCCGAGCTTTGTCCGAGGTAGTCGTAGTATCTGACTTGGGCCCCACTCACTTCAAGACCAACACTCATTCCGCCCATGGTGTCATCTTAACAGCTGTGTTACAAGGGACCAGAATATCTCGACAAGAACAAGGATAGGGTTTGGGGTCTATGATACTACAACTAACGTCACACAGGGATTCGTAGAGAACAGTATTAGTACAAACTTTCCAGACCTCAATGTTACTCCCCAAAATTTTCTAACTTTCTAAGATGCACCATATGTACTAGGTCCTTACTAGGTCAACAAGTTAAAAAGCTCTCCCATTTTCTATCCATAAGAGCTCTTAGTTTGGGAATTCTCCACCTGCCTCAACGTCATCCCACCCTTAAATTGAACTCTAAAACCCTAAACCCCTAAACTCTAAACCATGAAACCCTAAACTCTCAACCCTAAACCCCGAAACCCTAAACTCTAAACCCTAAAACCCTATTAATAAATTCTACAAGCCCTATAAATCCCTAAACCCTTTGAGCCCACTGACCGACCACGGAGGTGCCTTGTGCGACAGATAGGGTGCCCCAGACTGGTCTGAGGTCACCTGCTCAATGGGGGTTTAGGGTTTAAGATTTCGGGCGTTTGGGGTTTAGGGCTTAGGGGTTTTAGGGCTTTTGGGGTTTAGGGTTTAAGATTTAGGGCCTTTGGGGTTTAGGGTTTAAGGTTTAGGGCTTTTGGGCTTAGGGTTGGGGGGTTTTAGGGATTGGGGTTGAGGGCTTACGGGGGCTTAGGGTATAGGGCTTGGGGTTTAAGATTCAGGGGTTGGCCTCGGTGTGATATCGCTCACGGATGTACAGTTTGAGACTAGGAGGTCATGCTCAGGTTCGAGGCTTTCATGGCTTTTTGCTTTCTTGATCAAGGGCCGCTTCCATCCTTCAAGAGGGCTTAGTTTTCTGTTGCTTCTTGGGTTCTCTGATAGACTGGCAGGGCTGCTAGGTTCCACCCTAAGCCCTACCTGGACCCTAAAAGTATGCAGAATAATGGCCTGCATAAGAGATTTTTGGGAAGCGTCAGCCTTCCTGGCGGCACTCCTTTAGAGCAGCCGCTCTTATCGGGAAGGCACGCCCTTAGGGCTCACGAAGACGACCACACTGGAGATCTCGGATTTGAGGGGCCGGGCGAGCACAACATAGAAGATGCTCTCCCTTCAATAGCCCTAGCAGCTGTTTAGGGTTTACATAGGGTTTGAAGGTGCACTCCACCCGCCCAAACATAGAAGACTATCCCGGCAGAGGTAGCGTATTCCACCAGAACCCACCTTCGGACAGATTACACTTACTTGCACAGGAAACTACAAGGGATGTGTTAGACCTGTCTAAGTATATGTAGAGACGATCAGACAAACAAGGCTGTACTGTAATGTAGGAACCTGATTAAGAAACCCTGGGCCTATAACCGCGAAATTTAGGATTCTGTTACAGATTCATATAAGGAACCCTAATAAAGGCCCAGGTTTCTTAATCAGGTTCCTATATTGCTTATAAAATTTTCTAGCTATATAGGGACCCCAAACCGTATAATACAGGGGCCTTCAGGATGTGCTCATTGGTTCTAAATAGTTCTAAATTCTAAACACCTGGGCTCCCACCTGAAGCGCCAGTTTGCGACCAAAGCGCATAATGCTGCCTCATCAGGGCCAGAGAATCACCAAGGCGAATATTCACAGGGCCCAAATGATCAGCAAAGTTGGGGTTTTGGTGTACAGTATAATACTTTTATACTATACTTATATAGGGACTTTAAGGGAATACTCCTCATGACTATTTAGACGAAAGACCCCCCGCACCACCACCAAACCTTAACAATCCCACCGCTCTGGGTAGAGGCCGAACCGGAAGACTGCGCTAAACCGCCAAATCTTGAACCCTGACCCCTATATGCCTGAAAATTAGGCACTATAGACTCTAAGCAGCAAGCCCTAAGCCTAAACCTTAAAACCCTGAATCGCCGAACCATACACATTGCTCTGCAACTTTAGCCTGGCAGTGGCTTTTGTGGTGGTGTCAGTGGTTTCGGTGAAGCTATTGGTAATGCTGGTCATGGTGATGGCAGTGCTGGCGGCGGTGGTGGTTGCACCGAGAATGGAGAGATGGTTTCGGTGGTGTCGATCGCTGTCGGGGGAACGTATTGAGCTAACCATGGGCTCAGTAGCCTGTGTTTCGTGTACGGTACTACCACAGTTGCTGCCACTGTTACAGCTACTACATCTAACCCTAAACCCCTACTACCGCTACTGAACCCTAAACCTCAAACCCTGCGCGTAAAAAACCCAACCCGGCAAGCCGTGAAAGCCAAACCTACGAGACAGCCCTAAGATGAATACATGCATACATGCACATGACATGCATGCATGCATGGATGGATCGATGGATGGATGCCTGGCTGGAAGCATGGAAGGCTCGAAGGATGGAAGGAGGGAAGGACGGATGGATGGATGGATGGATGGATGGATGGATGGACGGACGGACGGAGGGACGGAGGGACGGAGGGACGGAGGGACGGATGGATGGACGGGTGGACGGATGGACGGATGGACGGAGGGACGGAGGGACAGAGGGATGGATGGATGGATGGATGGATGGATGGATGGAGGGAGGGAGGGAGGGAGGGAAGGAGGGAAGGATGGAAGGATGGAAGGATGGAAGGATGGAAGGATGGATGGATGGACGGATGGATGTGTGTGTATATATATATATATATATATATGTGTCTCTGTGTGTGTGTGCATATCATATGCGCGTACGTATACTTACATACATGTATACATACATGTATACAATGCATAATGCAATATGTAATCTGTTGAATGTTATATGCACGATACTACTATGCAGTGCATAGCGTGTAGCCTCTCATCGATCGTTGATATATCGTAATAACTAGCTATAAACATGTACATATATATATGCATTTACTATATGTTTCCTGAATTATTCATGTATTTTTCTATACATGACACATTTTGTATATTATACATATCATGTAAACCATAAACCCTAAACCGTGAACCCTAAACCCTAAACCCTGAACCCTAAACTAAGTGAGGGGTCGCATCCGTCGACCGACAGACCCCGAATGCTTGGTCGAGGGCCTTACAGCCCGAGCACCCATTCGAAAAGAGAGACGGAAAGGTGAGGGTTAAGCCTCACCGTCTGTCCTGGACAGGCCAACGGATATTGGCCTTATTTACGACAACGTCAGTACTCAATAAGGGTCTGGCCGTATCCAGACCTCCCTTTAGCGTAGCTAAAGTATTACCCCAAACCCTCAACCATTTCCTCTGGAGGTCGTTCCGGTTTAGGATTTAGGATTTAGGAATCTAGGATTTAGGATTTTAGGATTTAGGATTTTAGGATTTAGGGTTGTCGGGTTTAGGATTTAAGATTTTCAGATTTAGAGTTTTAGGTTTCGGAGTTCTGAATCGGAAGATTGAGGGTCGAATTTGGCTTATCATGCCCCGCTTATAAAAATGCCATATTCAATTGGGTCGAGTGACCATATCGAGGAGTCCTCCTTCTTCTTGTGAATTCTAAAGTTTAAGATTTAGGATTTTGGGATTTAGGGTTTTAGGGTTTAGGATTTAGGATTTTAGGATTTAGGGTTTTAGGGTTTAGGATTTTTGGATATAGGGTTTTAGGGTTTTGGGATTTAGGATTTAGGGTTTTAGGGTTTAGGATTTAGGATTTAGGATTTTAGGATTTAGGGTTGTAGGGTTTAGGATTTAGGATTTTAGGATTTAGGGTTTTAGGTTTCGGAGTTCTGAATCGGAAGATTGAGGGTCGAATTTGGCTTATCNATTTAGGATTTTAGGATTTAGGGTTGTAGGGTTTAGGATTTAGGATTTTAGGATTTAGGGTTTTAGGTTTCGGAGTTCTGAATCGGAAGATTGAGGGTCGAATTTGGCTTATCATGCCCCGCTTATATACATGCCATAATTAATTGGGCCGAGTGACCATATCGAGGAGTCCTCCTTCTTCTTGTGAATTCTAGGGTTTAGGATTTAGGATTTTAGGATTTAGGGTTTTAAGGTTGAGGATTTAGGATTTTAGGATTTAGGGTGTTAGGGTTTAGGATTCAGGATTTTAGGATCTAGGGTTTTAGGGTTTGGGATTTAGGATTTTTAGGATTTAGGGTTATAGGGTTTCGGATTCAGGATTTTAGGATTTAAGGTTGCCGGGTTTAGGATTTAAGATTTTCAGATTTAGAGTTTTAGGTTTCGGAGTTCTGAATCGGAAGATTGAGGGTCGAATTTGGCTTATCATGCCCCGCTTATACAAAGGCCATATTTCATTGGGCCGAGTGACCATTCATTCAAACGAAAAGTTTGAAGGGCCGAGCAGGCCCTGCCATGCCGGAGGCCCGAAAAGGGCCGAGGCTACTCCCAGCCCCAGCCCACGCCAAACCCGAACATCCTAAATTTTCAGATTTCTAGAGCTCAGGAGGAGCATTCATTCAAACATAAAGTTTGAAGGGCCGAGCAGGCCCTGCCATGCCGGAGGCCCGAAAAGGGCCGAGGCTACTCCCAGCCGCAGCCCACGCTAAACCCGAACATAATTGAACTGATCATTTTTTCAAAAGGCCTCGGACCTCCAGGAGCCCGAAAGGTAAGTAAATCTTAAAACACCCCAGAAAAGAAACAATGCAATAGGAAATTGTAAGCTAAGAAACCCTAACCCTAATAGAGTATAGTGTGGGTGGCCGGGGTGGGTGAACGAGCAACGCGAGCGCGCGGCCCGGGGTGTTTCACACCCTAGCGCGCGCCCCCTCGCCTGACACACCCTAAACCCTAAACCCTAAACCCTTAACCCTAAACCCTTAACCCTAAACCCTAAACCCTGAACCCTAAATTCCCACCCAGGCCTGCTTAGGCCGCACCCACCCTTTTTCTGGGGTGCCTGGACCCAGAGCGGCAGGGATTGACACCATTACTTGGATGGACAATGGGTGGAGCCATTGGAGAGTGGTCAAATTCAGCCCCTAGGGCTGAGCCATGCCATTGGGCCACCTGGGTGGCGCCAATATTTTTTCAGAAAGAGGGGAATCCCCAAAACCTTCGGTGATCACCCCTAGCCCCCNCCTGGACACGCCCCTGGCCTTTTGAGCCCGCCTGGGCGTTGCTGGGCCAGGGGCCGCCCCTGGCCCCTCCTGGCCAAGGCAGAAGTGGGAATTGAGGGAGCAAGCCCTAAACCCTAAAAGGTAATATTTTGGATGGTAGCCTGAGGAAGCTCACAGAGGGGAGGGAAAAGGAATAGAAACCAATTTGTAATTGTTTTCTCAAGAGATTGCAACCTTGTCTCTAGACGTGGATATGCCGCCCCCTCACACCCCTGAAATTGTAGGGGCGCCATCCTACAAAGAAAATACTGCCGCTGCGCGGCGAGACGCCCTAAACCCTAAACCCTGAAGCCTAAACCCTGAACCCTTAACCCTAAACCCTAAGCCCTAAACCCTGAACCCTAAGCCCTTGCGGACTCGGGGCCTGATTCTCGGCCAAGCGCCGGACGTTTGGGTGTGTCGGTGCTTGGAGACTGCTGCGACCAGTAGCCGAAAGCACCAGCCCTTACCTGGCGGGGTTTAGGGGCTTAGGGGTTTAGGGTTTAGAAGGGTTAAGGGTTTAGGGTATAGGGGGCCTAAATGGGAGTTTGCGAAAATTCGGGGTACCTTATTTTGGGGTCCTTATAATAAGGATCCTACTATTTAGGGTACTATAGTAGGGTCCCCTATTTTCGGAAACTCCCACCTCTGTCTTGGGAGGGCATCTTACGGTGCGCCCTTCGAGGCTTGGCATTCGCGGCCCGGACATCAGGTTCAAACAATAAGTCTTTTAGCCATATTCGTGCACCCCACGGCGAAACCAACGACAATCGTCACCATAAACATCAACAGCAACATCACCACCATCATCAAGTCCACCGTCGTCAATATCAGCTCTAAATCATCATCAGCGTCATCATCATCATCAGCTGCAGCATCAGTGTCAGAATCAGCATCAGCATCATCACATCATCATACTTATGGCTATTATCTTTATTCGTCGTCGTCATCACAATCATCATCCCCGTCATGCCAGCAAAACTGTCATTGGCATCGTTGTCAACATGGTGAATAGCGTCCTTCACCAACATGACTGTCATGGTCGTCACAATCATCATCTTCTTGACCAATATCATCGCACCATCGTCACCATCAGCAGTCATCGTCATGACCCTGCGCATCAGCAGCAACATCAAGCAGCAAGATCGATCCCGTGGTCAAAGTCTTCTTCGCCGCCACGATCATGGCCAAGGACATGTTCATCACCATCTTCTTCTTCTTCACCATCATAACTCTCAATGCTATTGCGGTGGTCATTGGCAGGCTTTGCAACCATCATTGCCCGGGTCGCGGCCGTCATCATTATTGTTTGTCTTCATCATCAGCAACATCACAGAAACTTGAAACATGATCGACTTTATCCCAGGAAAAAAAGGAAACTCGGCACTCTTACCATACAGTAAGCCCCACAGACTCCTTCAAGTGGGAGTTAGGATTAGGGTCTAGGGTTTCGGGTTTGGGGCTTTGGGGTGTAGGAGTTAGGATCAGGGGGACCCTTTGGGGATATAGACCTTCTCAGTAAGGCCCCGTTTTAGAGAGCCAGAAGTAGCGATAAGAAGGGTCCCCTTTAAGGGGTCTCCCTAAAACTACCTAGGATAAAGCCACCTAAACAGTGATCAGTGTGAATAGCATTTAAGCTCTGGTGTACATTATAGCACCACCATGCTAGGAACACTAGGGAATAGCAGCACTAATTCCTCAAGTTAAAGCCCCTATTATTAAACCCTAAACCCTAAACGCTAATTATTCAAATTCAACCCCTTTTAAACCTATACTAGATGAGCCCTCACACGCAGCACGCCGGCCTCTTGTCAACGCATGGCACTTGTACTTGAGCCGACGAAGGGTCACAGAAAGCTTGCCGGCTTTAGGGTTTAGGGTTTTGGGCTTTAGGGCCTTTGGGGTTTAGGGTTTTGGGGTTTAGGGTTTGGGGTTTGGGGCCTTTAGGGCTTTAGGGGGGTCACCGAAAGTTTAGAAGGTTCAGGGTCGACAAAGGTTTAAAGGCCTGTCGAAGGAGTGCAGAATTGGAGGCAAACCGAACCGTAAACCCTAAACCCTAAACTCCAAACCCTAAACCCCAAACCCTAAACCGACGCCTCCAGAGTAAAGCAGAGGAAACCCTTGATCCAGGAACCTCCGACACCAAAGCCTCAAAGCTGAAGTCAACCCTGAAACCCTACACCCCAAAACCCTAAACCGTAGATCTTCTGGGCGCGCATGCTTCATCATTATATATCTATGACTAATGCGATTGCTGTTGCTTGTATTTTTGTTATATTCACTATTTTAGTACTACTGTTTTTATTATCCTTTCATTACTTTTGCGTTCTTGGGAACAGCTCATCAAGAAGGCAGATAAACACAGAAACTGTTCCTAGGACCTGGCGATTTGTCAGGGCCGAATACTGCAGTTGCGCGCTCCTTCGCTTCGCGACGTGCTAGGCTTGCACATGTCGCGGCACTTGGAGCGGAAACTAAATGTAGAATTCTCCCTTCCGGCGCATGCTCTTCTCAGGTCTAACATCTGGGCATCTTTGGGCGTAACAATCAAAAATGGCGAGGATGTCGGCACTCAATGCCTACACGATCTTATAGTCAATCCTGAAGACCCCATTTCACAAAGCCCTGAACCCTACACTATCTTATTGTCAATCTTCAAGACCCTACTTCACAAAGCGCTGAATACATAAAGGAATAGTCCACAGCGATCTGTAGCTTTAATTCACGCCTGTGTACAGCAAGCATCACCCGAATGAAACGATGTCCATACACATTTAGTGGCCTTCAAGCTCTGGGTCCGGAAGTGCTTATTTTGCGAGGCCTCAAATGTCAAACCTTAACCTTTAACACACAAACAGGGTTCAGCATTAAGGGCTTATGAAGCCTAGTTCAGATTTAAGAATTTCCGCCAAAGATCCCCAAATCTCCGAAGCGCCAAGCCCCAAGGGGCCGAGGGTTACCACCGAGAGGGCGATACGGAGGGTAATAAAATGGCTGAAGCCAGAAGGAACTTGCAGAAAAGTGACATATCAAGGGTTACTATACGGTTTCTGGGCCCCGGCAGAGGAGCTTGCTTTGTCGCTGTCCGCGTGATCGAACTGCAGATTGGTGGACCGCTCGGTTAAGACTTCAAGAAGCCGAAGCCCTTAACCCTTATGATGCAGAGTTTGAGGTTTAGGACCAGGGTTGGGGAAGCCTTCAGCATTTGGAGGTGTAGGGATTCAGAGTGCAGTGCGTCGGGATACATGGATCTTTAGAAGCGTGGGGATAGGATTAGGATTTAGGGTTCAGTAGGGCTCGAACACCTAAATCCTGACGGGGTTGCAGTTTTGGGAGCCCTTAAAAGTATGTATGGATACTTAAAGGATCATGGGACTTAGTAACTATGGTTATAAATTATAAACAAGGTAACTATACTTATAATTACTTATAACCCCAACTAGGGGACTTATAACCTTACTTGCTAAGTCCCATGATCCTCCAAGTACCTCTGAAGGATCCATACAGGAACCCATAAACCCTAAAGCCCAGACCCTTTTACCCTTTGCAACCCCGTAACCCCTGAAAGAAACCCCGAAGCTCGGACCCTCATAGTAGCTCACCCTTTAAGGGCAACTTTAAAATTTCCCGAAGTGCCACCAACCCAGAGACTCCAAGATCCCTTAATTAAGGAATATACCTTAATTATAGGATCCCTAACATGATTTACGGTAATAAGCCTTAATTAAGGGATATTGGCATTGGAGCCTCTGGGACACTAATTTCGGATATAGACTTTCGGGTGCTGGGTCTTCGCTCCACGTGAGGCCGGCAGCTCTCTAATTTAGGGTCCCCTTTTCGGATTTTCAGGCTCTTTACAGGGATCCTTTAAGGATTTAGGGGTTTCCATAATTATAAGGGTACTATATGGGCAGTTCTCTAAGTTAGGGTCCTGTTTGTAAGGCTGCCGTACTATTGTGGGGACCTAGAAAGGGCCCAAATTTGGAGAACTACCCATGTGAGTGGCTGCCCTGGACGGTTTTAGAGCCCGAGCGCGAACAGGACGGAGGTTCGGGAATCCTGTCCGAGAGGCTGTGCACGGCTTCAGATACCATTCACGACAAGGCAACAACCAATTAAAACAACGCCCAAACTTGTGAGCGCCTCGACATCTTGGCACATCTTATACCACGCTCCATGCATTGCATCGCCACCAACTTGCCAACCTCCAAACGGGTATTACTTGCTCTCGCAGGTGTGCTAAACCTTACAGACCCAATCCTGACGTCCTGACCAGCCTGAATACCCGTTTTTGAAGGCCCCAACCCATAAAACCAACGAGCCCCTGACCCTAAACCCTTGAGTCAAAACCCCCAGAAGCCTATACAACGGTTTACACCCGTTCAAAACTCCCCTTCAAGCTCTTAACCCCAAGCGCTAAACCCTAAACCCTAGGTCTTAATAGCGGATGCCTCGGGAGGCGACTGTGAGGGACCTCATGAATGGCTGTTTGCGGAGCTAGGCTTTATTCCAGTGTTTAGGGTTTAGGGTTTTAGTGCTGTCCAGTGGTCCGGTTTCCATGTTGGGGCCTCAATACAAGGAATGGGGCTGTGGGCTCCCTACAAGGCTCTCGTACTTATTTTATACATGAACCATCAGGAAGGATGTTGGTATTTAGCCTTCTATATTGGCATTTTTCTGAAGCTTGGCTCTAGGGTTTGGGTTGTTTAGGGTTTGGGGGTGTGGAGGGTAGGATTCTTGCTGGGAACCTAGGGTACCAGGCAACGGGTGACAGAAAACAGACACACACACACATACAGACTGAAGAGGATGCAAAGCTTTGGCGCATCAGCACAAACAAATCTCCACTCCATGTTCAACGCAAGATCATAGGCGGTGCCGTTGGTGCCTATGAATTATTTCGATGTATTTGGTCTTCAGAGGCGGAAACAACCAGAAAAATGCATTGTGTAGTGGCTGGAAAGGACAGCTTCGGCTGCCATCATCGTGAAGATGGCTCTGTGGACGGAAAATGTGAGGCCTGAGTGATTGGAACAAGGTTTCGCAGTATATTGCACCATAATCAAAAGAGAATTCGAGGGAACCTCAGCTCTGGGCCGCGATCTATGTCTGTTTGTCTATCTGTCCGTCTATCTATTTACCTACCTGATCGATCTATCTGTCTATCTATCTGTCTATCTATCTATCATCTGTCTATCTATCTTTGACTGTTATTTCTATTTAGACTCCGAAGGCTGCTTCAGACTTCTCAGGGATCTCACAGCCTTCCAGGGCTGAAACCTAACCCACAACCCTGAGCCTACGAAAACAAACATATCAACATGGTTGCTCCTCTTATTCTTATTATGACTGTTATTAAGTTATTATTGTTATGATTACTATCATTATTATTGTTATCATTATTGTTCCTACCATTACCACTACGGTTCTTATTATTACCATTCTCATCTGGTTGTGTTTGTTAATAATCAAATTTATTGCTGATGTTACTATCGTTACTGCCAGTATCAGTGTTATTACTATCGAAAATCACTCGTTGTCATTACCACTGCTATAAAACAGAGTAGCCTCCTTGGTATCCTTATAGCTATGAATGTGTGATGCTGCTGATGTTGATGGCGATGATGATGATGAACCTGCTGATGATGATGATGATGATGATGCCGGTGATGATGATGACGATGGTGATAATGATAACTGTGAGGATGTTGATGATAATGATGATGACGGTGATGATGATGATGATGATGGTGAATGATGATGATGATGCTGATGTTGAGAAAGATGATGACGATGATGGTGATGATGATGATGGTGAAGGATTATAACGGTGATGATGATGACGACGATGATGATAGTTATTGTTAGCATTATTCAACCCTGTAAAAATAAAACCCTTTGTATTCTTATAAATTTCAATGAACCCTCGGGACTCGTAGAATTCAAGCCATACTGGTAAGACGACAGCAGTACTCCCGAAGACAGCAGACGGAAACCCACAAGCAGTATCACCGAAACCACAGAGTCTGTAGGTAAGTACACCTAGACTCTAAACCCCAAAATACCTTAAGGGTCAACTATTATAGAAGCCCCATGATTGAACACGAGGTCCAAGGTGGCCTCCTTCGGCATCGACGCTCGGATCGTCCTCCTCATCCTCTTGCGCTGCCTCTCGGACCCACTTTTCGGGTTTAGGGCAGGGAGGATATAGGTTGGGTACTGCCCCCATACAGTAACAGTCTATAATAAGGCTACTAAGACTATTGAGGGCCTCATAGACCTAAACTATGAGCTAATATTATTCAACTGTTACTGAATGGCGGGCAGTATCCAAGGTATACTGCTCCAAATGCGACAAGTCGCTTTAGGGTTTTGGAGTTTCGGGGTTTCTCACCCTACGGGCCTTTCAGGGTTTGTAAGCTTTTGAGTATGTGTTCTTGAGGGGCAGGGGACTTAGTAAGTAGGTTATAAGTAGAGTTATAAGTACCCTAAATGGAGTTACCCCAATTATAACCCTACTTATAACCTACTTACTAAGTCNAGGGGACTTAGTAAGTAGGTTATAAGTAGAGTTATAAGTACCCTAAATGGAGTTACCCCAATTATAACCCTACTTATAACCTACTTACTAAGTCCCCTGCCCCTCCAAGTTGGCCTTGCATTCTCAGTTCAGAAGACAGGAACAACCGAATACTCCGCGAACATGCGGATGCGCGCATCGCCAGCCCTTGTCGTTGGCCCGGCACTTTGGACAGTGCTAAGCCCCCAAACCGCCAGATATCAGAATTAGGGTTTGGGGTTTAGGGTTTAGGGTTGCCTGAAGCCATGAAGGACGTAAGGCTCCGAACGACACGAAGGTCCCACCACGGCCCGATGAAGCTCCATGACTCTAAACCCCTACCCCCAGAACCCTGAACCCTAAGGGAGTAAGGTTACCAGTTTGGGGTTAAGCCGTTATGAGTATAGCTACATGATTTATAACCCTATTACTACGTACCACTATCCTTCAAGTCAAGTAGAGCAGGATGGTCCTCCTTCTAACATCAGCATCAAGCGTGTCGGGGGCATGATATCAATGTAGCCGAAAACTCGGTAGCTTGAGGCAGTCCCCTCCCCGAAACTCCATACACCGCAAGCCCTAATGTACATGCTGAACACCCTAAGTAAACATTAAACCAAAAACCCTAATCCCTAAACCCGTGCCGCCTCAGCTGTCGGAGAGGCCGCATCCTGCTCGGGCGTAACCTTCGCAAACCTGCGCTTGAACCCATAAGTGTAGAGGTTTCCCTAAGTAGCTGAAACCCTAGCACTAGATCATGCTGAGCCTAAACTCCCTAAGCACTACAAGCCCAAACCCGAAACCTTAGACTAAACCCGAAACCCTAAACGCCTAAACCGCTAAGGCTCAAAGCCGGTAAACTGTACCAGAGATCTACCCAGACCTTCCCAGATCCCCTAGTCAAGGAATATGTCTTAAATCATATCAGGGTTCCTACTATAACTTAAGGTATCTTCCTTAAACTAAGGCAGTTTGGGAGGCCTGGATACTACCAGGAGCAACAGACTTCAACGTCCGACATTCCTTTACGGGTTGCTTCAGGGATTCCTGCAAGGTTCCTGTAAAGGTTAGTCGAACAATTTCTACAAGGGTTGCTTTAGGGGTATTGGGTTTAGGCTTTAGGGTATTGGGGCTAGGGTTTGGGGTTTTGGGTCTTCATGTAGAAAGACATGTCGCCTCTCATAGCCACCGATGGCAGCAGGACTCGTGGCATACAGGTACATGGAGCACATGGTCATATGTTGTCACATTACTACGGCTGATGGACAAAATCCTGCATTATCCATTACAAGGAATATACCATAATTCCCATAGTTTAGGGTCCTTAAGGTCATGCAGGATTTTGTCCATCAGCCGTACTTTTCTGTTGCAAGGAGGTCCTGTCAAGCCATAGCTGTGTTTACAAGGGCCCCGAGGTTCCTAGATTTTAGGGGTTTGGGGTTTAGGGTTCAGGGTTCAGGGTTTAGGGTTTAGGGTTTAGGGTTCAGGGTTTAGGGTTTAGGCCAGCCTGGGCATAGTATCGTAGTTGCTCAGCTGTGCTGTTGGTTGCGCTACTCAATGAGTACGCGGTACTCATGTCAGCAGTGTATCAAGAAAGACATGTAGCTGCAGAAGGAATCATGAACTGCAGGCATGCAAAACCAAGGAAAACCACAACGACAACGAACCCCGAACCCTCAACCTTGCACCCTTGAAGCTTTGACAGAAGTGACCTACTTCCAAAACCGTGACCGGTGTGTGCTGATTCCCAAAGCCCTCTGCCCCAAAAGCCTCCCTAGTCCCTAAACCCCCAACCCCCTAAACCCTAAACCCTAAACCCTATAGTCCCTAAACCCCCTAAACCCTAAATCCCCCTCTCCCGGCTTCATCATGTTCTGCTTCGCGAGGTTCAGCCGCTTCATCATCTCCTCGGCCTCTTCCTGCGCCACACCCACTGGCGGCTTAGTCCGGGGTTTAGGGTTTAGGGTTTAGGGCTCAGCGGTTTAGGGTTTAGGGTTTAGGGTTTAGAGTTTAGGGTTTAGGGCTCAGGGTTTAGGGTCTTTGGTTCTTTTTGAGGGTTAAGGGCTAAGGGGTAAGGGTTTAGGGTTTCAGTGTTTTTTACTATATGACTATATGACTATAGGGTTTTGGAGCATGTCAGGGCCAGGAGGTTGGTAATCATTTGTGGAAGCAAGAAGCTGCAGCACAGTGTATACTCAGAAAGTCAGTAGTAAGTACGTCAGTAAGTAAGTGAATATGTACGTCAGTAAGTAAGCCAATATGTACGTCGGTAGGTAAGTCATCCGGCAAGTAAGAAGGTAAGAAAGAAAGAACGTAAGAACGAAAATAAATACTCGGCGTGATGGTACTCCTCGCGCAAGCAGCAGCGGTGCTAGATAACAGTGGCAACCAGCCTAACGTTTGTAACGGTCGGAACGCATAGTAGATCCGGACGAATGCTCGTTGGCTTTGAGTTTTAGGGTTTTAGGCCCTAAACCCTAAACTCTAAATCCTACAACTTACAACAAACCCCATAAAGTTGGAAACCGCATGAAAGCCACGTAGTGCTGGGATTCCCTATACACTACTCTTCAGGATTGAGGCTATTGGGTTTCCAACTTTTTGGCTTCCACTATAAACCCTATACCCGAAGAACTCCGGGTTCGATGTGAAGTAGCATCATCGAGGATCTTCAAAAGCGCCCGAACCCCCCCGGGAGCTTCTGGGCGTTAAGACTTGGCCTCTGGGATCTGGGAAGATGGGATTTCTACAGAGTTCGATATCGGGGCCTTTATTGTCAGAGCTTTTGTTTGCAGAATAGTCTCCATTGTAGTTCCTTTTTTTGGTTTAACCAAATTAAATATATATATAATTAGGATCTTATTAGGTACCCCCCCCCCAAAAGGAACTACAATGGACTGTAACTAGGAACCCTAAGGAACAGTGTAGGAACTTATTAGAGCGCTTTGATGGCCTTCTGCTCGTCGGGGACCTTGTCCGGGTGGTACCTCGGAAGATCTTTCGGATGCGAGTTTCAGGAAGCGGACGTGGCGCTGAAGCAGAATCATTTTATTACCTGGAGGGGCAGGGGACTTAGTAAGTAGGTTATAAGTAGAGTTATACGCACCCTAAATGAAGTTACCCCAACTATAACCCTACTTATAAACGACTTACTAAGTCCCCTGCCCCTCCAAGTATCGGTTGGTCTCTAGAGCAGGACCCCTTTGACCTGTAAACAGGGCGGAAGATAGACCAAACTCTACTTGTCTATTTGGTGAATTAGCCATCCTGCATGTCTTGAGGGTGTAGCAAAGATATTACTACAAGGAAGACGCAATTCGTGTTCGAGAGTGTGGAAATCATGCAGAAAACTTGGATGGCTCTTGATTGTGTGTGTGCGCGTCATGCACATAGTGTAGCAGCATTGAGACTAATCAATCATGCAGGTGCATGTCCAGGTCGTGCGGGACAGCATGCACTAGCTAGCGCCGCGGTCAGGCCGCCAAGATCATCGCCAAGCGCTGTGCTAAATCGGGCCACAGAAGCTCGCTTGCCCACGTGTGCAGTGACGAGGAGACCACACAAAAAGGTACCCTTGTACAAAATGCTTGAAGATGGGCCTCTTCTTAACCTAATCCTGAACCGTAAGCCCTCAACCCTAAAAACAGCCACACCCTAAACACTAAGAAAGCACAGAACCCGACACTGCTAAACCCTAAATCCTAAACCCTAAACCCTAAATCCTAAACCCTTAACCCCTAAACCCCTAAACCCTAAACCCCACACTCTAAATCCTAAACTCTGAACCCTAAACCCCTAAACCCCTGAACCCTAAACCCTAAATCCTAAACTCTGAATCCGACACCCAAAACCTCCAGCCCCTCCCCTCAAGGCTCGGGCTGCAATGACTTGCTGCGCCACGCCTTGACGATCTCCTCGTGCGCTTCAGGAGTTACTCTCCCCCTTTAGAACCATAATACAAATGTTATCTTTAAAATTCTCTGGGATTCTGTGAACAAGAATATTAAAAGGAGACTATAGTTTAAGGATCTAGGGGTTAGGGTTTAGGGGTTAGGGTTTAGCGGTTAGGAGTTTAGGGCCTGTATTTTTGTTGTGAGTAAAACCATGTAAAACCCTAGACCCTCAAAAGAGACTTCAACCTAGGACTCCGCATCTTAGGATATTCAGGGTTTACAGGCCTTCAGCTGCTAGGTATGTGAGGATTCCACTATAGTAGAACCCCAAAAGTTGAAAACCCAATAACCTCAATCCTTAGGAATAATGTATAGGGAATCCCAGCACTAATTGTCCTTAATCCGGTTTCCAACTTTTTGGGATTTACTCTAGGGTTTAGGCCCACAAAGCCTTTTAACATGAGGGTACCCTTTTTCCCACGATTCAGCTTCAGTAGAGAGACCCAGAGTGAAAAGGGTAGCATACAGCTGGGGCCCCCAGCTAAAATTGAGGGTGCCACTTTTCCTGTCATTAAATCTACTTGATGAGGCTGATGGGATCCAGTTTACCTGTTCCGGGATCAAGACCGGAATTCTGGCTTACCTCCGTGAGTGCTTCGGAGCTTCCTAACTCTACCCGGCACATGTGGTTTCGGCTTGGTTTAGGTGTGGAGCAAGTGGATTGACAAGTTCGTACTCACGGCATATAACAGGTAGTTATAGAGTAGTAGCGTAACCACAAGTACTGGTCGATAGATACCGAAGGAAAGGGGCCTTTCACCCTGAACTGATCACGGGCAAAAGCCCCTGGAGCTTCTGAAGCCTACAGTACCCCCGGACCCTATACTTAAAGGATCATGGGACTTAGTAATTAGGGTTATAAATAAGGTAACTATACTTATAATTACTTATAGCCCCAATTAGGGGACTTATAACCTTACTTACTAAGTCCCATGATCCTCCAAGTATACCCTCTCACCTGGCCTTGGTCGTTGCATCTTCTGAGACACCTGGGACATCGCCAGAGGGTTTAGGGCTTAGTGTGAGGGCTTAGGCTGAGGGGTGGGTTACGGTTTAGGTTAATCCTTGGATTGCTTGAAGGGCCCTACTTAAACTAAATCAACAATGTGCCCCCACACCCAAACCCGACACGGCAGGACGTATACGCAGACTCGATGCCCTGGACCGAATGTTAAGAAAGTTCCCCGGCAGACCCGACAATGCCGAAGTGATTGCAATCTTTCAGGGGTTGTCTTCGCGGTTCTTCTTGGCACCAGTCTCCTCAAGGTTTGGTTGCTTCATGTGGAGCCAGATTACAAACCCCTCACCCCTAGCCGTGCGCAAGGCCCTAAACCCAACAGATCCAGTATACAGGCCTTCATTCTAACAGGGCCAAGGGTTGGGCTAGCGTATAGGCCTAAGGAAGCCTAAGGAATACATATACATATATATATATGTATATATATATATATATGTAGATATATATATATATATATTTGTATATACCATGTGCATGTATATATATATATATGTGTGTGTGGTAACGGTAGCTAATTCATCAGAGATCTCTAGACACCGAAGCGACAAAACCCATCACCTCACGGCTGTAACCTGGAACCAGGCTTGTGGCTTCTACTGTCTACCTCTCGGTGCTTTTGGCTTGAGGGTTTGGGGGTCCTGATATGGGGTTCGCAGTGTTGGTGGTTATACCAAAGCAATAGGGGCATGATTATATCAGATGATATCCCTAAACCCTACGCCCCCAAAACCTAGACCCTAAACCCCTAAACCTCAGCCCTTAAGACCTAAGCCCAGAAGTCCCGCCCTAACCAGGGCCCCCCAAGCGAAAGGACTGGAGGCCTGATGGTCCTAAAGTAGTTCCGGTTCTAAACCCTAAACAGGCGAAATGGCCAAGGTAGAGCCCAGACATTCCACGACCCCTGAATTACGGAATGTGCCTTAAATCATAGTAGGGTCCCGAATATGTATTGAGGTATATGCCTTAAGTAAGGATTTTGGAAGGTCTGGTAAGTTCCTTGTCTTCTCTTGGGCGAACTGCTCCCGCTGTTCCGGTCTCGCAGAAACGGGGACCCCAAACCCTAAACCCTGAGCACAAAGCGCTGAACCCCAAACCTTGAACCCTAAACCCTGAGCACTAAACCCTGAACACTGAACCCTAAACCCCAAACCCTGAAGTATGTCTAGGGGGAAATTCCTTACGCTCCAAACTCAGAAGCACGGGGCCGCCCTAGCTTGCGTTGATCCGATTAGGCCTGTAAGAACCCTAAGCCCTAAACCCTAAACTGTGCTCTTCTTAACAGAGAGTAGAAACCCAAAAGTTGGAAACCCCATAGCCTCAATCTTTAAGAGTAATGTATAGGGTTTAGGGTTTAGGGTTTATCTTTAAGAATTTCAGCACTATTTGGCCTTAAGCCGGTTTCCAACTTTATGGGGTTTACTGTAACCCTAAGGGCCGATATACCCAAATACTTGGAGGATCAGGGGACTTAGTAAGGGTTCTTAAAGGGCTCCTTAAAGGGATCTATAGGGTTCCTTAAAGTGATCTTTTTAGGGTTTAGGGTTTAGGGTCTACTTGGAGGATCAGGGGACTCAGTAAGTAAGGTTATAAGGACCCTAATTGGGGTTATAAGTACTTACAAGTATAGTTACCTTATTTATAACCCTAGTTACTAAGTCCCATGATCCTGTAAATAATATATACTTTGGGCCTTAAACGAGTCCCTATATAGGTACTTTGGCACCGAGGTATATCTATTTGCTACATGGACCCTTACGGTACGGCATTCAATTTCAGTTACCGTAATAAGGAAGCTCTACAATTTACTATGGTAAACTAATTAGGTTCCTTTGCAAGAACCCAGTAATTCCGGGGTACCAGGCCCAAGATCACATGATCTTTGTCATCCCATATCGTCTTTTCCTTCGCCTGTGCATCCAACGAGCGTCTCCGCCCCATGCCCTGAAACCTGAAATCACAAAATCCTAGCAGCCTACAATCCCCCGGCAACACGACCAAACTCTCGATACCACTTGAGACAACACAGGGTGACACGGCTAAGCATGGTAAGGGCTGATGAAGGTGATGAGGCAGTGATGACGACGACGACACGGCACGGAATGTGCTGGTGCTGACCACGGTGATGGTGCTAATCGCTTCACTTGCTACTACAGATGTCAACACGAGTTGGATGACTAAGACAATGGCCCTTACCCATGCTGTTCAGAAGAAACTGATGATGAACATGAAGGTGCCACCATGTTGCTAATTGGCGAAGACTACGATGGTGTTGGTCACACTCGTGATGAGAACGGTAACGGTGGATATGATGATTGCGCCTGTGAATACGATGAGCAGTTGAACATAACGGACCACAGCGAATATGATGAGCATCCTAACGATAATGATGCCGATCGTGACGGGCAAGATGAAACAAACTGATTGACTGACTGAGAGACTGACTGACGAACTGGCGAGCGACCGAACGGGCGAACGAGCCGCTTGCTTTGCAGCTGAAAACTCAGCTGCAGTGCCTTCTCCGACTAATTCGACTGGAGCTTTTCGGGTGCCCTCATAGGGGCCTTATTAATTAGAATAGGGTTTTGGTGTATATTACTGTAACTGTATACCATAATTATAAGAAGGAACCCCAATACCCTATTCTAATTATTAAGGCCCCTACATTACACTGTTCAGTCTAGCTCTTGTGTCATACGCACGACAAACCACCAGTGCTGCAAGAGATTGGTTTGGCGGAAGCCCTGTCAATACTGCGAATGATGAGTTTACTGTCATCGCTTGCTTTGCTGACTGTGCTTGCCAACATTCTGTCAAAAAAGACCATTTCCATGTCGATGTTTGGCTGGTAACTACAGAACATTTTCGTGATCATATCGTTAGCAAGTTGAACAGCCGGTTCTTCATGTAATTAGTCTCTAATATAGGGGCCTAAATAATTACCTATACTATTTTGGGGGTTCCTTATTATAAATATAGTATAACGGGCCCCAAGGCCCTATTCTCATGATTAAGGCACATTAGTCTCTAGATGCTCGCACCTCCAACGTCTTGAAGCCCTTCTGCTTGCTTTCAGCAGTCTGCCCAGCAGGGCTTTGGGGCTTTTGGGCCTTTGGGGGCTTTCGACGTGTCGCCTACGGCTTAGGGATGTTTAGGGCTTAGGGGTTTCGGGTTTTAGGAGCTTACGGATATAGGGCTTGATAAATCAGCTTCTCAGGGATGTTTTTTACAGCATTTCGGCCTAAGGGTGGGGCTTGCCAAACTTTGCGGTTCCTAGGCTCCGCAACAGGCCCGCCATGACACATCGAGAAGGCGATTGGCATTGATCATGCTGCAAGTAGTTGCTATTGTAGGATCCCGGGCCCACATGGGAGTTTCCGAAAATTAGGGGTACCTTATTTTGGGGTCCTTATAAAAAGGATCCTACTATTTAGGGTACTACATTAGGGTCCCCTATTTTCGGAAACTCCCATATGGATCCTGAATTGTGGTCATGTCTTAAGGTTTGGGGTTTAGAAGAACCTGAACCCTTGAAACACCCAAACTCCAAACCCTTGACATCCCTAAACTCTGGGGAACCCTACACCCGAAATCGATTCTGAAGCAGCAAAGTGCTGAGGAGCTGCTTGGAGAATATGATGGGTTTAGGGCTTCGGGGTTTCGGGCAAAGGCGTTTAGGGTTTAGGGGTTTAGCCTCAACTCTAAATTAGGATGAGCCCCCTCGAGACATATCTTTGTGAATGGCAGCAACTAGCAGGTAATTGCAGAGGGCATAGAAGATTTGTGGTAACAAAATAGGGTTTGGGGGTTCCTGATTGTAGCTAAAGTATACTATACCCAAAACCCGATTCTAATTCTCAAGGCCCCTAATATAGAACCCTGTCATAGAGCCCTGATAGAAGCCTTTAAGGATCCCTTTAAAGGAACCCCTATTCTGATTATTAAGGCCCCTATAGTATACTCGGGCAGGAGCAGTCCTTGGTGTCACTGAAGACTTTCACCTCGCTCGTCGGGCTTAGGGGTTGCAAGCATGTAAGTTGAGGGCCTTTTTGAAGTTGAAGTGCCAAGTCTGAGGGTTTAGGGTTTGGGGTTCAGGGTTGTTGTGAGGGCTTCGGTTTGAGGCCGGTTCAAGATTGTGATTTCGGCGTTGGGTTGTGAGGTCTAGGGCCTTGTGGGTTCGAGGGCTCTGGGTTCAGGGTTCGTAGCTGTATTTGTCGCATTTCTTCAAGGAGCTGAGCTCGTCCTAGCAGGGCATCTTCCGAAATCCTACACGCTCAACTCAAATTCCCAAACCTAATCCGTCAACCCTAAACCCCTAAACCCGAAGAGCCCTCATCCCCGTTTTGGAGTGATCACATCACCTTCGGCTCATCAGGCAGCTCAGATAAGGGCCGAGATAATTGCCAATACTATTTTGCGGGGGTTCCTTGATAACTATATTAATATAAGATCCCCCCAACACCCTACTCTACACAACTATTCAGGCCGTATATTAGATAGAATGATGTCGGTGTCTTACGGGTCCTCCCGTTGAAACTTCTCGCGGATCCACATGCCTTTGTGGAGACGGTGGAATGAAGGGTACAGATGCCACCGTGTAGAACTCGCTTGCAGCATGCAATTCCACAGGAACAAAGACTCTAAACCCGCGAGCGACCCTTCTTTTGAGAATGTCGCATTGGAGCGTTGACACCTGCATCGAGTCGACATCGAACTTGGCAGGACGACAAAAACAATAACCCTAGTACTCGAAACCCTCAAGCCCTCAAGGAAGGAAACATGTCCAAAGAGGATGTGGTTAATGCTGTACCGGAAGTGTGACGAACAGCCGGGTGATACTTAAACTGTTGCAGGGTTCCACCCCCAATCCCACGTCTTCACTAGCGCGGTTCAGGGCTGGGCTGGAGATCCTGCACGCACCCACCTGAACCCTAAAAGTATGCAGAAAACTAAAGGTGGCGGTCTAGGTCAGGCTTTCGGAAGTTGGCTGGGCTTCCGGCCCACGCCACATAGACCTCCAAGCAAGCGGCTCTCGCCGAGAATTTGCACATTGGGCGTTTATGCCCGCTTCCGGGTTTCGGGTTTCAGACCATGTAACTACCTCTACATCCAAAACGTTTATCCAGAAACACAAACTTCGGTTTGGGGGGTTCAAGAAGCCCTGCACTCAATTAGCTTGGCACCCGATACCCCAAACATAAACCCTACACCCTACACCCGATAACTACCCTGAATGCGAAACCCCAAACCGAATAAGATCGAAGCCAAAATGGTAACCCATTTTGTTCCTTAGTCCCCTTATTCCATTATTTATAGACTATCAAGGAGCCGAAACCCTATTCTAATAGGTCCCTTATTACATTTATAGGCTACAAATGAAGGAGCCAAAACCCTATTGAAACTATCCAAGGCGCCTAGATTACCCCAATACATGAACTCCGATTCTCTGAGCAACGGATGATACTTGTGAACCTGACAGTTAACTAGTATGTATGATATAGGTAGCGTGTTTGTGTGTGTATGTATGTATGTATGTATGTATGTATGTATGTAAGTGTGTATATATATATATATATGACCACATAACAAAATTATATATACATATATATATATATATATATATATTCGCCTATTACTATATAGTAGGTGTTGTATAGTATGTAAAATGGTTGAATAACTGTATTGGTAAGAGCATGCACACTTTTGTTGACAAGACTAGAAGAGCAAGAAGGCAGCGCAGAAATGTACGAACTCTTCAATCAAAGCCCAAGAAACGTATAAGTATTTTTCAATTTGCAGTGTCTGTACACATGACTTTGACCACTTAAAGAACCGTGAACCCCGGATGCCATGTCTACAAGTCCCCAGACCCCCGGGAGGATCTAGAAGGTAGATCCCCTAATTTGGGGCCCTATACTACTAAGGGTACTTTATAGGCCCTATACTACTAAGGGTACTTTATAGGAACCCCCATTATTAATCCTTAACTTAAGGGATCTACCTTTTGGATCCTCCCGGAGGTCTGGGTCTAACCTAGCAGCGCCCCGGCAACACATACACATCCCTTGATCCGCCCCACCTTCAACCCCGACATCGAAATTCTGTGCCCTAAACCCTAGACCCCTATAACTCCAGTCCCTAAACCCTAAACCCTAGCCCGAAGTGCGCCCTAAACCCTAGACCCCTATAACTCCAGTCCCTAAACCCTAAACCCTAAACCCCCCTAAACCCTAAACCCTAAGCCCGAAGTGTGCCCTAAACCCTAGGGGACCCCTATAACTCCAGTCTGCCTGGGATGCTTCCAGCGGGCTGATCCGATGTACGGACTCAGAACCCCTGAGGCGCTAGAGACAGTTTGTGGAGTTCGAGATTAGATTCCAGGTTTTGGGGTTTTGGATTTGGATTTTAGGGTAGTAAAAGTTGAGGGCTTAGAGTTTGTATAACATATATATAATTATATAATTATATAATTATATAATTATATATATATATAAGTGCTTGACTAAGGTAGTTTGCGACTTCAGACTGGGATCTGGGGATTTGAGCCCCGGAACATTTGGATGTGACATATTGTGCAAGGTAGCCTGCATGCCCAGACTCCAATGAATTCAACTGACCACTGGCACCCACGGCATTGACGCCCATACCCTGTCAGAGTAGATCAAGCATCGCAAACGATGAATTTATACCAGCACATCATCCGACATCAACCCCGCAGAGAGCCCGCGCCTCACCGGGCCACACTGTACCAGTGTGCTCGCCACACCAGGTGCCTTCCGAAGTCATTTGGCGTCTATACTGTCACGCTTTCCAGTTACGCTGTTCTGTTGTTGGAGAGGAACTCGGTGGTCCACTTGCTGCGAATTACAGGAGGAGGGTCAGAACAGTTTCGCTCGTTCCGTACGCTCAGCTAGGATTGCAGGGACAGCACCTGGTCAACGTTGTTTTGAGTTGTTATGTTGATTTCTGCTCAAGCTTGATAAAGCCGCATACCGCCACAAGTGATAAATCTAGACAGAACATGTGACATCCTCTCAGCGATTCTTGTCGCCCCGCTGCTGCTGCTTCTTCTTCTTATTATTCTGCTGGTGTTGCTGCGCTCGTTCCGCGTCGTTGTTGATGACTTTGCTTTTGCTGCCGCTCCTGCTGGTGGCTGGGCGGGCAGGCGGGTGGCGGGTCGGTGGGTAGGTTAAATGGCTGGTGTCAGCAACATAATGCCTGGGTCCGAGGAGTAGTTCGAATTGATGGGCTTTCATGCGCATGAAGTAATCATCGGCAGCCATGGCCTCTGTGGCACACTCAAAACACCACCTAACACTTTTTGTAGGCTGCAGAACTCAGAACTTGGAACCGTACTCATTCACAGAAGTCATGCGTACTCTACTGTGAAGTTGGATATTCACTAGTACGGACAGCGCAATGCTGAAGCTAGCGCTCACCGAGCCCCTCAACCCATACAAGCGAATTGCTCAACCCCCAACCTCCCTGCAGTAAACTGCCCTTGCCCTCCCGGCCCCTGCCACCCCCCCTGCGCAGTGCCCCAACGCTCACTTAACACCGAAACACAAAAGCCTTAAATCCCTAAACCCAATAGCCTCAAAGCCCTAACCTCAATTTTAAGACCCTAAATACTAAACCCTAAAGCCTCAAACCCCAATTAAATGCAAAGCTCCTAAGTATCTACTTGGCGGATACTTACCCAAACCAGACTAGCAAGGTCCCGCTATACCAACCCTACTTTCGACTGCTAGGGCACCAGAAAGCACATAAGCAAAAACTAGGATAGGGATATCCCACGTCAACCCTCTTATAGTGAGGCCCAGTATAGTTAGATAGAAAAATCATCCCCCAAACATGCTTATGCTTACGTCCTTGTCTGAGGCCGGACGATGGTTTAGTGTTTTCTCGCGGCCCCTAATTAATTATAGCAACCCTCCCTACAGTACTTTCGACGATGTAGGTCAGGCGCAGGCCTCGGCTCCCGAAGCATAGACCGTGAGCTCGAAACGCTGACCCGTAAGATTCCTTCAGAAAAGTCATGGTTTCGGGCCCGCTTTTTGGATTCTTGAAGTTGGGTGTTCGGGGTTCTTGGAGCATTTGCGTTTTGGTCTGGTCGAAGGGCAGATTTAGTAGAAGTGTTTGCACTTCCGCGCGTCTATTTCGGGGCCACGCCTCCTTCACCACACCACATTGACCCATGCTTAGTATCGAATGCATTGCTCCCTAGAAGCTACCCGTACCTCAACAGTGGATCCGAGACCTTGTGGGGGTTTTTGTTTGCTTCGATGCAAGGTTCAGAAGGGTCCCCGAAATTAGACCCCAGACCCTAAATATGGTAACGGCGACCAGGGAACAGAAGGCTGACGAACGATGCCATGGTGATGATGCTCAAGATGAGGATGCAGATGAGGAAGATGACGTATGATGTTTGAGATGATGAGCGCTCTGTTGGTCTTGACACTGGTGCTGCTGGTGGTGCTTACGGTGTTGATGATAGCTGAAGGAATGTTTCTTCTTGTTGCTATGATACTCGGCACAGGGCATGGCGACTTCGCCGATGATGATCATGATGCTGCTGGCGATGCTGGTGATGCCGGCATGATGCCGGTGATGAAGAAGAATCTGGCGCTAGTGATGATGACGAAGAAGTAGATATGGGGGTGGTATGGTGGCGACAATGATGTTCCTGATGATGAAGAAGGAGTGTCAAGATGATGACGGCACACAAAAACACGATGACCACCATAACTGCCCAAATCCCAGAACCCTTGCGATGTGTGCATTGCCAGCCTCAGGCTCAATACCACTGCGGTGTCGTGCACCTAAGGCCACTTGGCGGGATGAGCGAGTTTTCACGTGGGCACAGACTTATAATGCAGGTGCCGAGACAAGTTTGGCGAGCTTACACAGGTACCCGAGGGGTACCGCACTCTTGTAAGTCTGAGTCATGACGACCGCTAGAAGCAAACTCAAAATTATGCCAAAGGGTATCAAGTGATATAATGATGTACTCAACTCTGAAACTGTGAAATCTCATGACTCAGATCATACAATTACCCCTTACAAAACCGACACACCCTAAGAAGCTTGGGAACCCTGGGACACTCCCCACATGGGTTTGTGCAAGGTCGGGGATGTAATATACGGGCCTGAATAATTAGAACAGGGTTTCGTACGGTTTTCTAAGGAACCGTAAGGAATAGTATTATTGGTAATTATTCAGGCTCCTACATTACTTTCGAGTTGTGGGAGAAGTTAACAATCTCAGGGTTTGGCTGAAAATGCCCCGTCCAGTACTCAAGACACTCTAGGAGTCGAACAGCTAGTTACGGTTTATGGGCTAGGGCGGCTAGGGATTAAGGTTAAGGGTTTCCTATATCGTGAGACAATGTACCCCTCCTTCAGCACAGTAGCCTGCATTCCGCAAAATCTCCCGCTGGCTTGCGTACCCCCTCAACAACCCCCAACTCTAAACCGCTCCTACACCCTACATAAACCACATGAGCGCTCGTCGCATCTCAGTACTGCGTCTTGTAGTGGTAGGCGAAGGGTCAAGTTTCGCCCACTTCAGTCAAGCCTCCTTCCGGAGGAAACTGCACATCTTTGTCCCCACACCTCCGAGAAGCCACCGTTCAACCAGGTGCGGTCCATCAGCTTCAGGTTGTAGTCCCACTTGACCGCTCGGAACTCGGAACCCTGGGCCCCTGCACATCGCCGGTAGATCCACGGCCAGCATCATCGCTGTCACCATCCTCACCTCTGGAAAGTCATAGCGGCTTATGAGGTGAGCACCCAGAGCCTAAGCCAGAAGGTGGTGGTTTAGGGCTGGGTTCGGTTGTTTGCAACGTTCTATTAGGATTAGGGCCTTACACGGTTTTCTTGGGTTTTGCAGGCCAGGGATTATACGGGATGTTGTACAGTAGTGGGGTTTAGAGGCGAGGGCAAGGAGCAACCATCGTCAAGACCCGTTCCTCGAGTGTGTCCTCATGCTTATATATGCATATATGCAGAATCAGCCCAACCCCAAACCATATTCGCGACAGTGACCTTCGCCCGTACCCAACTACCCGCAGGTCCCTTAATACGTTTAGCCATCGGGCTTGATATACTTGTGACGAAGACCTAAGCCCTCAATCGTAAATCCTGAACATGCTTAATGCAGCTTAAACCCTAAACCATTGGCCATTGTCCATGGAATTATAGGCATGGCAACTTGACGAGAAACCTCAACGAGCTCGATTGTCGGAATCAGCAACTTGATGTCCGTTCGTGCCACCATCCTAAACTCTTCAAGGGTGGATGGAAGAAAGGTTTTCTAGGGGCTTTATAGGGTGGGTCATAGGATGAAGGGTGTCTTGGTCGTATGAGGTTTGTATAAGACATTATCAGGGCTCCAGAAAACTTTGCTGAGGGTTTTAAAGGTCCAAAGGACAGAATGATCAGAAACCCCAAACCCCGACCTTGCGAGTGCGGATGGGGGGGCTAATTTGCATTTCCCAGCATACAAACAAGCCATCTTCGTCTTAGTCGGGTGGCACGGTTTAGGGTTCATAAGGCTTAGGGTTTGGGGTCCTGAGTCGAGTAGTAGCCTGTCAATCCATGGTCCGAAAACGAAAAACATGCGGTGAGGATTGATTTCCAGCCGAAAGGGTCCCCAGTACCCATGTGGGGGATAGTTGCCCAACCAGAACAGTACGTAATTCCTACCAGAGAAACCCAACTTTCTCCCATATAAGTGCTTAGGGTACTTTGGGGAGGTAGGGCCAGGGAGTTTCACACCGGGCTGGACAAGTACTTAGTCCTTGGTGAGAAGATCGTAGATTCTTCTTTTATGTGCTGTGTGGATCTGAAACGAATTTGCGATGCTGATCATGTAGCTTTGAAGGGGAGCAGGCATCGGAGAGTGCCAGCAGTCGAGAAATGAGGTCGGGATGGTTGAGGTTGGGGCGGGCTTCCCTTCCTTTTCCTTTGCTGTTGCATTCGTCTGTTTCTCTATCGCTGTGTCTGATGTTGCATTAGTCAGTCAGCCTAAACCCCCTGAGAGCAAGCCTCCGTCCCCTGCAAAATTAGTGGCGTGGGCAGCAGCCACTGCCCATCTCGCAATCTCCTAGAAATAATAGAGACAACGACACGAACACTAAGAACAGCGACAACGAGGACCACTACAGTGCTACGGTGACGGGACGTGACTGGAAGGACGCTTATATCAACAACCACGAAAACAAACTCCCAGCTTATCTGACGACGAAAACCGGCAAATACATCTCACCGACGACGAGGGCACTGAAAGCAAGAGTAACTGCGGGGCAATGATAACCATTATCATTACGCCGATGGACATCCTTACCAACACCGACTCCATCGGCATCAACAGCAACACCATCAACATCATCATCGCCCTCAGCACTGAGCAGCATCCTACAGCCATCATGCTCAATGCTAACCTGATCAGAAGCAACAACGTCGCATCACCAAAATTATTCCCGCCGTCATAAACCTGAAGCACACAGGCTCGAACGCTCTATTCTGCATGGCGTCGCGCAAGCATCAAACTCGACGGAAGGCACGAAGGACAAGCCACCTCCGAAAGCGTGCTGACACAATATGCATAAAGCCTACCGCCAGTGTAAACGAAGCAGAGCGGTTTAGTGTCTCGAGCTTACAGACTAACTTGGTCTAGTATTTTGAACAACCCCTGAACTCCTGAGCATACCTCAGCTGAAGCCCTGAGATGAGAAGCAAAAACTCTTAACCCAGAATCGGGGATTTCAACATCCATGACCAACTGCGGTTGCAACGTTCATCAGCAACTGCCGTGGCCATCCTACACCCCAAAACCGAATAACTGTGCCCTCAGCCCACCTGGAAACCATGGTTCGTGGTTTATAGCTCAGGAACGGATCCGAATCATAGATGCTGAGCCTTCCACGGCCAGTTGAACATCCTTGACGACAAGCCTTTGTGTGAACGAAGGATACACTCCGAACAAGAAGCGCCGGTGCCACCCTCAAGCCTGACCCGAAACCCCAAATCCCAAAATCCCAAGCCCAAAGCCCTACACGCACAACCCACCCAACATCCTACACCCTAAAGTCCAAAACCCAAAACTTCAAAGCCTTAGGCTCCGAAGCTCTAAACTCCAAATCTCTAATTTGTGAAGGGAGCCCAAAACCCAGAATCCAAAACCCTAGACAGCTCCTTGCATGATGTCCCCCCGAACGCGGACCTCGTGGGCAAGCTGCCGCAGAGGGCAGATCGGCCTTGGCAGTGTCACAGACGACTTCATCTGTGATTGTATATGTATGTATGTATGTATGTATGTATATATATATATATCATTTTATCTCGTTACTTAGTATGTGCTGCATAGGAATACTGTGTATATATTTACATATGTATATGAATAACTACATAAATATAAGAAGACAGGGGAATTTTAGAGATGCATGATATATGAATAATTAGTTTAACTGTGAATGAAATCTATCTATCTATCTATCTAGCAATCTATCTATCTATGTAGATACATCTATACATGTACCACATCCATCCACCCAACCGGCCAACCAGCCACCCAGGCATGCACACACACACATGTACAAGCGTATACGGGCTTATGATTCAAACTATACCCAGAGGGTCCATATACACTACCTATGGAATTAGGCCACCAAAAAACCATCCCTATTTTGGTTTTGGGGACCTAATTCCATAATGGTAGTGTATGTGGGACCCTCTGGGATAGTAGAGCTGTGGGATTAGTGTTTAAAACGAGAAGGGAAGCCTGCGGAACTGCACAGCAACACCTGCAGCTACGTTTGCCAACCATGTATTTTAGGGGACGTAGCAATTACCCATAGGAGTACTATTCTGGGGGTTCCTCAATATAATTATAGTATAACGGGCCCCAAACTCTGTTCTAATTATTAAGGCTCCTAAATTAGAACCCATAACAAGCACCGAATCCCTAAACAAATACATAGACAATCCGACTGCGACGCGAAACCCTGAACTCGAAACCCTAAACCCATGGGCAAGGGCTAGACTCGGAACCCTGGCCCTGAACCCAACAGCCTAGCTGCTAAGCCAACGCCCTAATAAATATGCAAAGAGAGATCAACAAAATTCTTCGGGTAACAAACAATACACCAGTAGTCATAATACCAATACAGTAGTAGTAGTAGTCACACGTGTCATAATCATCATCACTCTAACAGCCCCAACCCTACGACATCACATCATCATCATCATCATCATCATCATCATCATCATCATCATCAACATCAACAGCATAACCATCATCATCATCATAACCATCATCTTCATCATCATCATCACGGACAGCAGTATTATCAAAGCCTAAAGCCTCAAGCCTGAGAGCCCCGGAGCTGAGCGCTATGCCACGGCCACAAAGGTTTCCGGCTCAGGTTCCGGCCTGGCAAAGAGGTTTTGGGGTTTATAGGGCTTAGGACTTAGAAGGTTTAGGGCTTTCTAGGGGCCTTCTTTTAGTTTCGGTGCTTTCCTTTTTGTGTTTTTCCGGGTGTGGGTTTTCAGGTTGGGGTTTCTGTTGTTCTCTGACTAACGGCTGGTTCAGCGCTGCTCTCTAACGCTCTTGGATGCTTTTTGTACACAAGTGCTCATCATTCGGAAGCGTGCCGGATCCGGAATCTGCTCGCATGGGGGAGAACGGCAAGCGCACGTGAATTCCGAACACCGTACACCCTCAACCCAAGGTTTCTCGACTGCGTCAAGTCTGGGCTTCGCATGCTTCTGCCGCGACGAAGGTTGATACTGCAGCTCATCTTCCTTCTATTCTCATGCTTAATGACCATGGTAAGTTCTGAACCTGACATCACCACGACAGATCGCTACTCCGTCACCGGCTCCTATCACTAGAGTCACCCTACGAGACTATACTGCAAGTGCTGCCATTACCCGGCACGGGAACACTTCCCGCCGATTCGTGCTGATGTAGCTCCACCTGCTACTAGCAATGCTAGCAAGCAGTCGTCGTTAGCGTCTCTGTCACAAGGCGAGGTAACCCCGTAAACCCCTTTACACAGCCTTATAAAGCCTTGTAATTACCAAAAAAAACCTCAGCACCCAAAAACGCACATGAACGCCTGTACAAAACACACGATGCACTCAAAACAACCCCCAAAACGCCCTATGAACACCTGTGTAAAGAAGCAAAACTCCTCAAAAGCACACACACCAAAAAGCTCACACCGAGATGATCGAGGCCCTTTTCTTGCAGGGGACACAGCGGGAGCAGTTTGGGGCTTTAAATAAGGGCTTTAATAATTAGAATCAGGTTTGGGGGTACATTATACTATTAATGAACCCCCAAAACCCTATTCGAATTGTTAAGGCCCCTAACATGTTTGGGGTCTAGCCCGAAACCTCGTCGAACCGATGTTGGAGAAGGGATTGTGTAAGGCGTCTGGTAAGGACTTTGGAGAGTTTCGCAGGGCTGGTGGGGGCTTCCGAAGTGTTTCGGGTTCATGTCCTCTAAGGGTCCATGTACCCAAATAGTATATACTTTGGCCCCAATGTACCTATATAGGGAGTACTTTAAGGCCAATGTATATACTATTTGGGTACATAGACCTTCAGGGGTCAGCGTGTTTCATGTTCCGGGTTGGCGATGAAAGATGAAACTTTGGGGTGAAGGGTCGGATGTGGAACTTGGGGTCCGAACATGCTAGACCCCATCCCCTCCCCTTCCCTCCCCTCCAATTTCATAACACCCTGCCATTTCATTGGGGGCTTCAGGACTTCGGTTTATTAGAAGCAGACGGCGCTGTCTGCCAAATGCCCCCTTTTCCACAGCAACAGGCTCTGTAGAAGGTCACTGGCCTCCGGACGTGGAACGTCGTTTCTTGATGAGACTCGGCAGGAAGAACCTTTCATAGAGCGCGCGCGCAATATCGAGGTGTGAATTTACAGTGGGTGCTTCTGTACAACACTGTTCGCTGCGACACGGCAGCGAACAAGACGAACAAACTTGGCCTAGAACGGGCTGGATTATGAACTGACCAAGTTAGGCTAGACGCAATACTCAGTAAATATTGGTAAGTCAATACATGAACTTACCCTTAAGCTCAAGAAGCTTCCCAATGCCCGGTGTAGTGATATATTAGCTCCAACTGGTTGACGTGCTTTGTGGCTACACAGGCATACAGGCACATAAACAGACACAGGAACAGATAACGAACTAGATAGATAGATAGGCAGGTAGAGAGGCAGACACACAGAAAGATGGGTATATGGACAGATAGATGAATAGATGGACAGGTAGATAACCGTAGATAGATTGAAAGATCGGTGAAAAGATCGGTGGAATTGCAGATATATGTAATGCGTTCTTGTGAGAGAGAGAGAGAGCGAGAGAGAGAGAGAGAGAGAGAAAGAGAGAGAGAGAGAGAGGAGGGAGAAGAGAGAGCAGAGGGAGAAGAGAGAGAAGAGAGAGGGAGAGAGCCAGAGAGAGAGAGAGAGAGACAGACACAAAGCGAGAGAGAGAGAGAGAGGGAGACAGATGAATAGATAGATGGATGGATAAATGCATGCAGTGGATCGCTGGCTGGCTTGGTGGGTGTGTGGATGGATGGAAGGATGGATGGATTGAGAAACGGATGGATGCAGATGACATAATTAGGAAGGTTGGTATGCCTACAAGGCGCTGAAACAGTCTGAAGAAACTGGGTGTGTTTGCCTTGAACACTCGCATGCCCACAGAAAGGGTCACACCAAGTACCCAGTCGCTGATTTTCCCGAGAAACCTGTCTGCCCTCACCAGGCCCTAACCCCCAAAAGGCCCTGCGGGGACCCCAACAGTCTCTAGAATAATAGCCCCTTTTATAGGTGTGGGACCATTATTTGACTTACTTCTGGGGGTTTAAGTAAACCGCAAGCCCCTGACAGACGCTTCCTGGGATCACTGCAAAGCGTAGAGGCATGGAAGCGGTAGGCGTAAAAGACATACTTAAATCCGACAAGACCCCAGGCCCGAAATCGGTTTCGGGTTTAGGGTTTAGGGTTTAGGGTTATAAATCCTGAAACTGAAACCCTTCAAATCCCAATGCAGCGCACGGAAGGCTCTTATGAATAAACTCTTCCAAACCCTAGCCCCCAAACCCGAGACCAGAAACCCCCTGAAAACTAGGGCCTAACACCCAAAGCTTAAAGCTACAATCCGAACCACAATTTGCCATCAGGTGCCTCCCCCCGTTTGCTGCGAATTTCCGGCTTGAGCTCTGTTTCCTTGGAGTGGTTGGGTTTTAGGTGTTCTCAAACATTTCGGGGTCCTTGCAGTATGAATCCAACTGCTTCGAGGTTTATACTATAGGGTTTTGCATTTTGGAGTTCAGGAAGTTTTATGGAATCGTTATAGGGAAACACGAGAGGAACTACAGGGAATTGAAAGGTTTCGGGTCTATGGGATCGAGGCTTTCGGATACTTAAAGGATCATGGGACTTAGTAACTAGGGTTATAAATAAGGTAACTATATTTATAATTACTTACAACCCCAATTAGGGGACTTATAACCTTACTTACTAAGTCCCCTGATCCTCCAAGTAGACCCTAAACCCTAAACTTATGATGTTCTATATGGCTACCCTTGGATGCGTCCCAACACATTTTTATTTACGGTGTCAGGTACGATAGCGAACTACGAGTACAAGTTCAGGTACGATACCGAACTACGATTACATGATCTGGTAGGATAGCCAGATAAGACCAACTAGCAGGGTGGTTCAGACGGCTATTGCGATACTGTGCCAACCGCTTTCTTGCAATGCTATTAATTGGGTCGACGGAACCCATGTCCAGGTCATGACGACTGACGGCTAAAGTTCTGCTCTCCAGGTCGTAGGCTCGTAGGCGTCAACTCTGGGTTTGGGACTACTTGTGCCCGTCCAAGCCACAGCCCCTTCATGAGGCGTTAGAAGTTCTGAAATCCCTTGTGCGTCTTAACTTGAACCAGCCTAAAGTCCCAAGCTTTTCTCAACTGCTTCACGGTCCTAAACCCGGAAGAGAAAATCCGAGCCAGGGCGCATGAGGACAACGCTGAGTGTTGTTTANCTTAACTTGAACCAGCCTAAAGTCCCAAGCTTTTCTCAACTGCTTCACGGTCCTAAACCCGGAAGAGAAAATCCGAGCCAGGGCGCATGAGGACAACGCTGAGTGTTGTTTATGAGGTAGGTTGCAGGGATGTAAAGCAGCTAGACAAGGTAGAATGTGGAAGGTAGGCAGGAAGGAGGCAGCCACAAATTCTCGTGACCATGGGTGTGGGCTAGAGACCCTTGGCCCGGAT
>BGNK01000693.1:67440-83011 GCA_003297005.1 Symbiodinium sp. clade A Y106
CTCTCCCCTCCCCTGATCTACTTGTATCGAGACGACGGCTCCGACACGTGTTCCCTTGTTGCGCGTTTTTTCATGGCTCCGAAGCGTGTTCCCGCCCCCTATAGACCATATGGTTATGCCCATCTCATTATTCATTATTATGCCACAATCCGTACTTTGCGATCGCACTTTGGATGACACCTGTGCCGGAACGTACCATGAACCGTAGTTTGAGATCGTACCTCGGATCGTACTGTATCTTGGAATCGTACTTAGATCGTTCCTGAACCCATAAAAATAATTATTCTACGGTATTACAAGAGTAGCTAGGAATCGAACATCATAACCCTAAACCCTATAGATCCCTTTAAGGAACCCTATAGATCCCTTTAAGGAGCCCTTTAAGAACCCTTACTAAGTCCCATGATCCTCCAAGTAGAGAGTTTGGGGATGGGAGGTCTAAGGCTATCACTCAGCTTTTCTCCTTGTAGATGCAAAACTACGGTTAGTGATATAAATCCTGCATTACCTTAAGGACCCTAAACCATGGGAATTAGGTTATTTTCCTTACTATGGGCAATCCAGGATTTCTATCATCAACCGTACGTCTTGGTGTCGAGAGGCCTTGGGCTGAATGCCTTGTCTCTGGGCTGAGGGCTTCAGGTTGTCGGCGACTTTGAACCCTCCAACGGTTCAGGGTTTAGGGTTGTTCTAATCCATGATGCGTTTAACCTACCACAATCTACGAATTTCTAGGGTCTCTAGATTCCCAATGCAAAACCTTTGCAGACTCTGCCAAAAAGCAGAAGGTCCTGCTGGTAGTTCCATGGGCATAGATGCCAGTGCTTCTTTGGCCTATCTCAAACCTTAAACCCTAAACCCTAACCGCTTCAACTTCAAGTTCTTCTACTTGGGCCCTATGAAACCTGCCTTTCTGCGGTTCCTCATTATGATCTTTTGTAAGAGGCCTTACAAAGGTAGTGTATTTGGGGTTAAGGTACGGTTTCCGCTGCACACCATCGAGGCCCTCACGTAGGGTTCAGTGTTTGAGGTTTCGGGGTGATCAGGGATTCGAATTTTGATGAATTATAGTAGGTTGTCCTGTTACTTCCGTGTCGACGTCGCTATCCAGAGACTCCAAAACCTTTTGTTTCAGGAATATGCGCAAATGCGTAAAATTAAAGGGAGTCCTTATTACGCCTTGCTTACAGGGTTTTGAAGTCTCTGGTACCCTCTAGTTCGATCTGGCGACCGCCGGCATACCCTGGGTTTCAGGGTTCAAGCGTACAAGAATTAATAACAGTTCAAGGCTTGGGACATAGAGTTTGGGGTTCCGGTGTTAGTGGTGTGGGGGTTTCAGCTCTGCTCAACTATTGCACCTCGAATCATGCCCTCAACAAGCTGGAATCCAGTATGCTAAACCAAACCGCCAAAATACGAGACTCCTGTGGCAAATGGTCCCCATTCATAGGCACTCTCGAAGTCCTGCACAAACTCCCCCACCCTCCCCCCCAAACCCTAAACCCTAAACCCCAAACCCTAAACCCATACCTCCCCACCCAGCTGACAAGATTCGCGACCGTTCATGTGAACCTTCAGGAGGCAGCCTTCCGAGCTGGAAAATCACTGTTTGGGGTTTAGGGTTTAGGCTATCGTTTCTACTCTCAAAAAACTATTCTTATGATAATCGCAAGAAGAACACAGCCGCACTTGGGTGGGGTGCTGAAATCAGCTTGTGTACGGGTTTGGACATTTTTTTGCTCATGTGACTCCGGTCATACCAAGCCGAAACCGCTTGTGTTGGAAAGAGTGCACGAACACCAGCGGCTGAAGTCTAAGCCCCAACTACTGAAAGCCCTCTATACTAAATCCTTGTAGTAACCCTCGTAGCAGCCGTCATAGACCCCTTTAAAGGAGCCCTTTTCTAGTTTTGTACCAGCACGAAAACGCCGGGGCTGCGCCTGCGGGTACAGTGCCCTTCACCTTAAGCTGGATCTCGCCTCGTGTCAGGAACAAGGTTCCAAGGATCAAGAGATTCAAAGCCCCAGTAAGCTATCAATAAAAAGGGCGTCCTTTGATTACTCTTGGGTTTCAATTGGGAGACCCCCAAAGAAAGGGCAAAAGGGTACTACTGGGGCCTGGGATTCGTCGGTTTTTTCTTCACTTTCCTAAACACCTTTGAGTCTGCCGCATAACCACACCACCCCCAGGCATGACTTGCAGAAGACCATAACATGTTATCATATACCAAATTTACGGTACTATACAAGACGACCCAAAGATACTAACAGGACCGTTATGGGACTACCTATAGTCTCCATTGTAGTTCCTTTTTTTGGTTAGCCAGTTTTATGGTTAAGATCCTATAATAGAGATTTTGGTTAAGCAAAAAAAGGAACTACAATGGAGACTATAGGTAGGCCCAAAAGGATCCTAAAGCCTTTCAGCTTCGGCGTCTATGCTCTGACTGCAGGATGAACACACGAAAAAAAATCCTGGGCAGCTTCGGGATTTGTCAAGGGAGATGGGCTGAGGGTCTACCTGCACCGTATAAAACCTTCCTTTGGAGGGCTGCTTATTATGACTTCTTCATATAGAACCCTAAAGCGGTAGGTTATTTAGGTTTGTAGGGTTTAGGATGATTCAGGGTTTGGGGGCTTTGGGTTTAGGGATGTACCTTGAGACGGAATGTCCCGGCACAAACTGCGCCAAAAGCCACGCACACAAACTTCGGACTCAGCGACTTCTCATCCCAACAGTTCAACGAGAGGTGGAAGCAACGACACCACCTTAAACTCTAAACCCTCAACCCTAGGCCCTAAACACTACACCCAAGTTGTAAAGAACACGACACCACCTTAAACTCTAAACCCTAAACCCTAGGCCCCAAAACTTACACCCAAGTTGTAAGGACAGCAGAGGGGATGGACTTGACCAAGGAGCACTCTCTCACGCAACGGAGTGAGAAAAGAGCGGTCTACGGGAAGGGCTTCAAAAGACTACGGTTCGGGTTTACCTGGATCCGTTGAAACCTACGATTCGGGCTACTTATTCTGATCCCTTTCTATACGTCCTTAAAAGGGTAGGCGAGTTGGGCTTGAGGTAGGGGTTACAGAGTAAGGACTGAAATTGGCCTAAACCACTAACTAGAGCAACCAACCAATCAGTTGTGGCCTCAGCAACAGCCTAAGACCCTATAAACCCCTAAATCCCACTACCAAAATTCGAAATCCCTGAATTCCGAAAACACTTAACCCGAAATCCTATATCCTACGTCCCCATAATTGAAGCCCCACAATTTTAGCCTAACGGTTTAGGGCTTAGGATTTTTACCCACGGCAGCGGGCGTTTCGGCCGCTTGGATTGAGGTTTAGGGTTTAGGGTTTTCATTCGTATGACGGTCTAGGTGTTTAAGGTCTATATTTACTATAACCACTAAAGCCTAAACCTAAAATAACCCTGTACCCGAAAGGCTACTGCATCCGAAATGCGCAAATCTGGCGCCAAGTCCGTGTCGGAGCACTCCTTTTGCCGACCCAGGAAGCCTCATTCTTGGGATGTCGGCTAATCTATTTAGGGTTTAGCGGCCTGAAACATGATATGTACTAGGGCGGTTTCATATTAGGGCTTCATACTGGCCAATAAGGGCTTTGTATCATCGGCGGCGGGTTACAATTATGAATATACACTGCAATATAGCCCGAAATCACTCTATAAATATATTACAGGTTACCAAAGGACCATGCTTGTTATGGTTTCGGGGGCCTAATTCCACAATAGTGGTATATATGCACCCTCCTGGGTAGGCACATGTTTAAGACTTAACCCTAAACCCTAAACCCTCAATCCCCCAAAGCACGAATGAGGCTGAGATGGTGCAGGGATTAGGATTTCTGGTCCAAGCGGGGCTTGGGATCCTGGCTGGAAGACTTTAGTGTTTTCGATCAGGGCTTTTTGGTGTGTTTAGGGTTTAGGGTCTTTGAAGGCTCAGGCCTTTTAACTTTCGATTTGTGGGCTTAGTTTTCACGGTTTTGAGATTCAGGACTCGGGGTTCAGGATGGCTTCGGCCGGAAGCTTAGGGTAAAGAGCCTACACTAGGCTCTTTTTATCTGACACTACCAATTCACTGAGCAGATACGTTGAGCTTACATTAGACGATGTTGTTTTTAGGATTTGCAAGCACATGTCGCACCCAAGGATTCCAAGATCCCTTCATCTAATGACTCTGTAGTTTATACCCACGACTTCAGAACATTGGAAGTCTCTGGGAGCATACCCGGGATCAATCGGCTGAAAGGACTGTCTTCTTCGACATCGTGCAGGAGCAGTCGGCCAATTCAGCTGCAAGCAAGCTCAACTTCACGCCGGAAGCTGTATGGCAAAAACCACAAGAAGTTAGGTTGCTGTCGGCTATCGACCATAAACCCTACTTAAAAGGATCATGGGACTTAGTAACTAGACTTATAAATAAGGTAACTATACTTATAATTACTTATAACCCCAATTAGGGGACTTATAACCTTACTTACTAAGTCCCCTGATCCTTTAAGTATTTACCGGCCAAGCCTGAACCTGAGCCCTTTCCTGGTCTGGAACACCCCAGCTGCCTGCATTGGACTTCTCGTCGATGTCTAAAGGCTGCCTGCTGTCCTTTGGCACAAAAGGCCGAAACAACACCGGCAAACGTGATGTGAGAATACACTGGACAAAGGTTCATATGATGCTGAATGTATATACATCCATCCATCCATCCATCCATCCATCCATGCATGCCTACCTATCTACCTATAGACTGACAGACGGGCAGGCAGGCAGGCAGGCAGGCAGGCAGGCAGGCATACATACATACATACAGGCGTTACATACATACATACATACATAACATAGCATAACATACATAACATACATAACATTACATAGCATAACATAACATCCATACATACATACCTACGTTACATACATACATACATACATACATACATACATACATACATACATACATGCATACATATATCCATACATAGTATGCACAAGTGCGTGCGCACGTGTGTGTGTGTGTCCGACTGACTGACTGACTGACTGATTGACTGTTTGTCTGTCTGCATGTATGCAACGTATGTATAATAATTATCTGGAAACACAATCTAAATTAAATCAATCTCCCTGGATACGTGCCTGCATGGAAAGAGACAGATAGATAGACGGGCGAATCTACTCACATGTAAGCCTTGAGCAGCATGTAAACTGTGGTAGAAGGATTCGTGTGAGCGCTTACGCAGCCCTAAAACCCTAAGCCCTAAATCCCAAAGCCTAAGCCCTAAATCCTAAATCGGTTTTTTATGGCTCAGCGGCTTAGGGTGTGTAGCAACCTGGAAAGCAGTCCTGCTGCGAGGGGGCGTGGACAAACCACTTTGCCTCATGCGAGCACACGTTTTCAAGACTCGAGTCGGCGTAACGCCCCAGAGTTGCCCTAAACCCTAAACCGTAAAACCCTAAACCCTAAAGCCCTGAACCCTAAACCGTAAACCCTAAACCCTAAAGCCCTAAACCCTAAACCTTAAAGCCCTAAACCCTAGACCTTCAACGTCTTGGCGGGAGACTTAAGGGCTCAAAGGTGTGTTTTGTGTAGAGGTCGAGTGTCAGATTCTGGCAGGAACCCCAGAGGGTCCATATACACTACTTAGGGTTTAGGGTCTAGGGTTTAGGGTTTAGGTACTATTATGGAATTAGGCTCCCAAAACCATAATGGGGATGGTCTTTTAGGGCCTAATTCCATAATAGTAGTGTATATGGACCCTCTGGGAACGTTCTGTCATCCTGTGACACACTAGCCTATGCCGTTGACTCAACTTTGCGATGATGTTGTTGCTAATGATGATGACCATGATGGTGTTGCTAATGGTTATGACTCATTATGACCATAGCTGGTATAAGCATCATCACCGTCATTGTAATCCTCCGCATTTTTGATCAGAATTCCAGTAAATAGCTATTGGGGGAGGATCATGATCGAGTGAACATTCGCTATAACCTTCGTTGTCACGGGCAGCAGCAGCAGAACTTCTGTTCCGGCCGTCATCATTCCTCGCATTCCGTCTATACACAACAAGTCATAAGCGTAGACACCAAAAACAGTACTAGTGTCTGTCACTGGCCGTACTAGTCAGTGCCATCTAGCTACGAAGAGGCAGCCACCCACAGCCTTGTAGTAGAGCCCCACTGCAAAAGACTTGAGCCCTCTAGGTTCGGATTTATGGCTGTGGGTTTCGGCGTGTGCACGCAAGGCATGAAGCGATTTGACCTGGCTATGTGGCTGTTGTCGGGTGTCCACCACAACTGAAGCCCTGGACTTCAACAAGTGCCGAATTGACCCACTCTGGCGAGCAAGGCGAGGATCCTTGCGCGTACGTGACGCTGTGGCAGCCTACTGTAGAAGCCTCTGACTACAAAAAACCCTAAACCCTAAACCCTATTCTAACTACCAAGGCCCCTAAATTCAAAAGGGAATGTTCAGGTCCCCTCGTGCCTGAAAGGCGGGAGGCTCATCAGCGGAGACAGGGACCTGCCGTGAGATTTCACATCGTTGCTGAAAGGACCACGGTTTAGAGTTTAGGGCTTAAGGTTTAGTATCACAGGATACGGTTTAAGTAAGGCTTAGTATCACGGTATCTTCTTCTTTCTCATCTCTTGTTGCCATGAACATAAAGATCATATAGGCAGTTCTTCTTGCTGTTGTCTTCCATACCACCACGCAAGCTCACATTCTATCCTCGTCGGGTTCCCTGCAGACAGCCCCATAAGCACAAGCCCGAGAAAAAACAAAATATCAAAAGAGCCTCAGAAACGTCCATGTGGAGAGCAGGAGTTAACCATGAGTGTGCAGCGCCAGCACCAGCACTACTGTTGATGGACAAAATCCTGCATGACCTTAAGGACTCTAAACTATGGGAATTATGGTATATTCCTTATAATGGGTAATGCAGGATTTTGTCCGTCAACAGTAGCACCACTTGCACCGTTATCGCCACCACAACTTCGCGGAGACACATGGGCTGTGACAAGACAATTTGAAACTACTTGTTGTATTCCTTGCACCGTGTTCTCGAGAAATCTGTTCTGTTCGGAAGTTCAGCTGGAGCGCAAGGGCGGGTTAGAGGTACAACATAGGGGCCTTAACAATGACAATTAAAATCGGGTTAGTGGGGATATGTTAAACGCTAAGGAGTAGTGTTACTAACTAGCCCGAGCCACATATTGTTATTATTATTATATTATTCGGAAATGCTCCATCTTCCGGAGCGTCAGAGACGGGGTTTAAAGCGGCCTTTCAAGGACTCAAAAGGTCCGATACACGACAAATGGTCAAGCGACACTGCAAGGCTGCAGAGTCTATGGTCCATGAGATGTTATAGATGTAGGGTTTAGGGGTGAGCTTATGGGATGCCAAACTCCTTCCTGATTGCGGCTACAGGCACTAAATACGGAAAAACAAAAACACATGGTTCTCGTACGCACATCGGTGCTTAGGTGCCTATGGCCCTTAAAGCCCCGAAACCCTGAACCCCTAAACCCTCAAGCTCCACGACTTAGCGGCTCTTGAGCCGTCTTTCTTCCGGGCTCAGCTCAGGGAGTGGAGTTCAATTCCGGTCTAGAGTTTGGGGACTAAGTTTGGGGTTGGGGTTTAGGGGTTTGGGGACTAGGGGGTTTGGGGTTGGGGCTAAGGCTAAGGCCCTAGACCCTGAACACCCCTCCGGCAAGGTTTGGTCTTCACGTCACACTGTCTCACAGGTCGGGTACCTGCTCTCGCTGCTGCCGCCCACGCTGCTTCTGTCCTTGCATTTTCTGCTCTGAATCTTGGGTGGTGGACGACAAAACGAAACCCTGAACCGAACCAACCAGCACCCTCCCTGCTCTTGCGGGCTATGTAAGGCTGATTTAGGAACTTGGAAAACAACCTTGAAACCCGCTAGGGTTCAAAAATCTTGTTCTAACCATAACTCAAAACCTCAAAACTCCAAGCCCTATGTACATATATGCATACATACATATACATATATAGTTATCCTTATACGATACCTAATATATATATATATATATATGTATAATATGGAGAATCATAGCATCCACCTCTCCTTTTCTCGGGCTGCCCCTCTCGCGGCCGCCGGCGCCAACGATCAAATCGATCTTCTTCAGCTTGCTCTGGAGGCGGGGGTACTATAGGGGCCTTAATGATTAGAATAGGGGTTCCTTTTAAGGGGATCCTTAAGTGGTTACTATAAGGGATCTATAAGGGTACTACAACATAGGGGCCTTAATAATTAGAATAGGCTTTTGGGGCCCATGATACTATAATTAGATTAAGGAACCCCCCAAAATAGTATAGGTAATCATTAAGGTACCTATATTAGGGGATTTGGGGTGGCTCAGGGAGCAGGGTCTGTGTTGGATGCCTGCAAGGATTTCAACAATTTATAGCATTGTAGAAAAAGCTATCTCTTGAGTATCCTACATTGGAGTCTACGAGTTTCGTGGACTCTTTATCGAATGACCACAAAGACGGTCACTATGGCCGTGATCTTGTAGCTTCAATGTCCGTGCACGAGGCAACACAATGACACGAGCATCACCAAAACAACAGTGGTAGGCCAACCCAAACACCCTAACCCCCATGGTGCTCACTTCTGATCTAAGCAGTCTGGATTTACATTTGCGACAGCAAGTGACATCATCGGGTTTAATTGGGCCTTGGAGTTCGCACAAACCAACATTACACAAACCCCACCGTTAGTCTTGCGTTCCAAGACGCTAATAAGCGTTTTTCAGAAAAAGAAGCCATGAGCCCTTACTGCCTATTGCTTCTTGTCAACTCAAAGACCCCTAAACCGTAAACGCCTACAGAACCCTTCGAATTCCTTCATTAACAGAACCCTAACAGTAATCCTAAAGCCCCACAAGGCGAAAATGCAACATGCCTTAGCATCCCGGAGCTTCTTTGTGAACGCCCCGGCACACGGATGCCAACCTGGCACGCCGTTCTAGTGACATGGGGGCCTGAAAAAATAGAACAAAAAGTTTAGGAGAATTACAGTCTAGGGTTTAGGGTTGAGGCACTTCGTCGGTAATTGGAGGATCAGGGGACGTAGTAATTACAAACCGCTAACTTTCCCTTGAAATACTTGTATCTCCATCAATCAAGGTCCTCATAACCTTACTTACTGAGTCCTCTGATCCGACCCAGCTTCCAAAACACTATAGGGGGCTTAGTGACCAGATAGGGTTTAGGGTTGAGGGAGTTAGGGTTTAGAGATCCTGAAATAAAAGGCTCTTATACAGATTAGTCAGCACAACGGTTGCTATGAGGACGTGATGTAGGCCTGAATTCATAGTTGGAACAAGGCTGTGGTGTATTATAATAAACAGCTGTAAACAAGGAAGCCGAGGGAAAACCATTCATGAGCGCTTTTCAGGCATCTGGTTGATGGCTTCCTGAGTTTTGGGTCGAACTAAATCTTAGAGGCGTAACCTAGCCCAACATTGTGTAAAATGTTAATTTTGTCAATTATCTGGTAGGAATATACAGAACCCGAAAGGTTAAAGGTTCCCTACTCCGCTACTAAGAAATGAACCAATAGGACTTCAAGGGTTTGGGACTTTGGGACATAATTGGCGCTCGTATGGCCTGGAGAGATAACATATGGAAAGATAAAACTCATGTCTTGCGACTTGGCTTAGGGCTTGGGGTTTATAAGGGTTTAGTAACATTTAAAATATAGATGGGTGGTTGTCAAATTATGGTCCCTTGGGGGTCCTTAATATAGTACGGCACCTATTATTTAGTGTACCCAAAAAGGGACCCTAATTTTGACAACCACCCAGATAGCGGGCAAAGCTACAATTGAAGATGAAAGGGTTGTGTGGGGTCCCATATTGGCTGTGACATGCTGTGACAGTGCTGGTGCCTTGGCTGAAACAAACGTCATCACGACTCTAGCCGAAATCTACAACTTTGAACCCCAAAGCCTGAAGGCCAAAAAAGAATCAAAGACATGTCACACAGATCTGAACTCCCACAGGGTCCTAAATAACGGTAGAATGAGGAGATACTTACACTAACCATAATAGTAATTCTCACTAAAGAAACCCTACTTTCTACCCTACGTGTTCTGAGGACGCTATGGAACTGGGCCTCGACTGAGGGCATACCAGAGGTCGCTGAGATTCCCCGACCTCGCGTCGGAGGAGATCCGGGGGGTTTCGTATAAGGGTCCCTATACGGGTTTCTAAACGGGTCTCCATAAGGGCTTCTTTAAGAGTTCTATAAGGAGGATCAAGGGACTTGGTAAGTAATTAAGGTTATAAGTTTTAAATACCTTAATTGCGGTTAGAATCAATTGAAAGCATAGTTGCCCTATATTCACAACCCTAGCTACGAAGTTCCATGCTGAATTAAGTAGTGTCCGTTGCAGTTAATTCCTTTTTGTCTTACCCTATAGGGGTTTGCGTTTAGGGTTTTGGGCTGAGGATCCTCATTATGAAACTGGTTAAACGGGATCCGAAATCCAAAAGCAGCGTCTTGCTAGAGACTGGCAGTAGCTCTTGTCCGAAACACCATGCAAGAAAAACACAAACCAAAGACCAGTAACGCTAAACCGTACATCCTACTCCCATTGTCAAAAGCCAACACAAATCTTCAGCAACCGCGCGTAGAATCCTGCACCAGCTCTTACATAATCCCTTGAGCAAACCGTTCGCGACTTGTACCAGACTGCAACAATGAACCTTTCAGCCCCAAATCCTCAACCCTGAACCCTGAGCACTGGCGCAAAAACTAATCAGCACCCGTGGAACCCTTAACCAAACCCTGCAAGAGGGGCTTCCGCCAAAGCCACACAGGTCGAGGGTTTAGGGCGTAGGGATACAGAGCCCGCCTTTGCAAATAAAAAGTCATGCATTGCGACTGAATCACTGCACCGCCGCTTTGATAGTCTCCCGCTGCGCGTCCCACTGACGCTTGCGCTCCTTCCAAGCACACTTGCTCAAAGCCAGCTTCCTCGTATTATAGCATATTAAAGTATATATTCTCGTATATGACATGTCTTCGAATAGTATATCACATTTTCGGCTTCATCAAACAAGCAGCCAGTTTTTCAGCATAGCTTGCCATGACCGCCCACCGAATTCGGTTCATTTGTTGGAGGTACGGACTTGCCCGGGGGTGTCGGGGAAAAGGTTTTGAAGTAAGGGTCGTTCCGAATTCGCAAGCCCATTTTTTGCGAGGAGTCCACGATCGAGTAACTCAAAGCCGAAGCTCCACATCGTACTTTGGGATTGCCGTTTCTCGGTTCTTGTCAAGGGATTTAGTTTAGAATACCATAATAAGGAAACCATATTATTTACCGTAGATCCCTATTATGGTAACTCAAATACAACCCGTTAACAAGAACCCAGAATCGTACTTTGGGATTGCCGCTTTAGCTTCTCAGTTGGCTGTTTCTCAGTGGGTCTCTTGGTCGTGCCAGGGAGTTCTGGGGCGAGCTACCGAAATCGCAGGCGAGTTAACTCTGTCAGGTGTCGCCCTGGAAAAGAAAGCTCGAGATAGTATAATACTAGTAGTATACTTTGGTATATAACAGCATATCATGGCGTATGAAAGTATATTCTAGAGATGTTTAACCGTATATTCGGAAATATAGTGGTATATCATTGAATAATATATCGGTAGTATGGCATACTCTAAAGTATACTGTGGTACAGTAGAGTATATCCCGATATACTAAGCATACCATGGTATATTATGGTGCACTATAGTAATCTACCAGAAGAAGCCCTGCAGGAGCAGCATGAATCTACAAGCACACATCCTACTTAGGTAGCGGAGAGGATGCTTGTAGGAGTGCAGAGGTGCAGGATTAGGGTTGAGGTTTCAGGGATATAAACTCTCTACGAAAAATGTGAGAGCACGGGTGAGGTTTTTCAGAAATTCACGAGTCGAATATGCAGCCTGTGATAGTAAGATTCACAATTTAAGGACCAGCTAATATTGAATCCCGTAACTTCAGATACCCTCGATTTAGGGTTTGGGGTTCAGGGCGCAGGGTTCTACATGTACACCTTCAACCCCAAGCCTCAAACGCGAAACCTACTTCGAGTCTGCTACCCAGTGGGTGCTCCTGCGGGGAGAGGCGGTCAAATCGGTCTAGCTCCTCGGTTTGGGAGTTTGGTTCAAGGTGTTTGGGGCCTGTAAGGTGCCTGTATCAAGGGATGTATACGGGATGGATGACGATTCTATATGGGTAGTTGTCAAAATTAGGGTCCCTTTTTGGGTACCCTAAATAATAGGTGCCGTATTATAATAAGGACCCAAAAAGGGACCATAATTTTGACAACCACCCATATGGGTTTGGTGTTAAGGGTGTTGCAGGTTTAAGGTTTAGAGTTCAGACTTCAGTTATCAGGCTCGAGGGCTTACAGCTTAGTGCTTAGTGTTCAGGGTTCACGCCTATCTTCGTGATTGTCTTGGCTTTTTGGCTTCTGGTTCTTGAGGGCTTTAGTAGAGAAGCCTCAGCAGATCGTAAGCAATTAAGAGCCTGCAGCCTAAAACAAGTTCCTGCAGCTGCACACCCTGCACCGGAAATGGACGAACGATCCAAATCCGGAATCCGACTAGATGAGGATTCAGACGAAGGAATACTGTTGCGACTTGCGAGCTTGTTGGGCACTCTACACTATCCCACCCTAAACCCTAAACTTCCCTAAACCTTACACCCCTACACCCCGAACCACACTCACAGCATCTGAGAGCCTGGCATCATAGCCTTTGCCTGGATTCAGGGCTCGATGTTTGGTGCCGTCAAAGAGGGTTTAGGGGTTTGGGTTTAGGGTTCAGCCTGTGTTTTACGGCTTCGGGTGTGCGGAGCTCTTCGTTTGTTCATGGCCGCGCCGTTCATCTGCAGGCTGCTTGAAATCATTGGCTGACATTTTTTTCTCAAGATGGCCGGCCGCAAAGCAACATTGACGCGCGACCGTTGCAGCCCTAGTCACTAGTCATAAGTGATGTTCATGCTTAGACAACAGTGGCTCTTATTGGTCGGAACCAACACCCTGCAGGTGCAGGGTGCTGCCCAAGTCCGTGGCAGGGCTCCCAGCACTAGGCCCTATCTACAGATCTGATGTAGAAGCCTGAATGCTATTCTCTTGGGGTTTCTGATCATGACTGCACTTATACTATACTATACCCTCCCCCTTGCAAAACCCTATTTCAAGTACTACGGCCCACATGTTGTTCAGTCCTTCCTTGCTATGAAAGCATATAGCACACCGAGAACCCGAAGACAACTCGGGTGCTGGGCGCTACAGCGGGGAAGAGAAGAAGGGTTTAGCGTTCAGGGTGTCGGTTTTAGGGCAAGGGAAACCCAGAGACTCCAATATCCCTTAAGTAAGGAATATACCCTAAATCATATTAGGGATGCTACTATTATTTAAGGTATATTCCTTAATTAAGGGATATTGGAGCCTCTGGGAAGTTAAGGGTTGTTTACGGTTACGGGGTTATAGGGCATGAGGGAGACGATTGTCTGTCTGAGCTTCGGTGATGAAGGCTTTTGGGGGCTGAAACACCATCTTCCCACAGAGCCTTTGCTGCCCTTCTTGCCGCCCTTGGTGTTGCCCTTCCACCGGTCGGCAGACCTCGGCTACAACGTCGAATCCCGAAATCTGTTGAACATAATCGCTGAACTAGGGCTTAAGGCCTTTGCGCAAACTATACCAACTACTGCAGATGACCTGCTGCAGCAACTATGTGGGGCATCTGAAAGGTTCATGTGTCCGCGCATGACTCTCGTGAGATTCTGGGCCTCAACGGTGGGGCGAACCCATCCCTTGCACCCAAACAGCTCTTTGCAAAGCCAGGACTGGGATTTCAATTGAACATAAATCCCTAAACCCTAAACCCTAAACCGTAAGTAACTCAGGCTCAAATATCCAATTCCTAGACCCTCAGCCGAACACCCGGCTCCAAACGCTAGGCCCACGCCCTAAACTACTCCAGAGGAACTTTTAGGGTTTAGGGTTTAGGGGTTGAACAGTATCAGCAGAATGATGCCTGAATCTTCCACACAGCCCTGCTCCCAAACACCTGCTGCAGGCTTCAAAATGCTACTTGGAGGGGCAGGGGACTTAGTAAGTAAGGTTATAAGCAGGGTTATCATTGGGGTAACTCCATGTAGGGTACTTATAACTCTACTTATAACCTACTTGCTAAGTCCCCTGCCCCTCCAAGTAGTTTGAGGACCTGAATGATTCACCGCTTCGTACATAGTTTACTTTGTTTTACGACGTTCGGATTCGAAGCCCCTACTACCGAAGGCTCGATCTTAGTACACTGGAAAAGAACCTGATTTAGGAGCCTTCATAATTAGAATAGGGTCTTGGGGGCCCATTGTACTTTTACTACAATAGGGAACCCCAAAAATAGTATTGGTAATCATTTCGGCCCCCATACATATGTATTATTCAGTGGCTACGGTGACTGTCATGATCTGTCTTTCTCCCTGTTTCAACATCTCTCCCCTTCTCGCTCTACAGGTGTACAAAACTTATAGCATTTACAGGCACACTTAAACATCATAAAGACAAGACATAAGCACGTTAGTAGGATAGCTGAACAAATCCACAAGGATTCAAATAACAGAAACAAATAAAACCGTGACATATGTGACTACACAAAAATATGCACTCGTATATATATATATATATATCATGGACGTTACCGCACGTAGGCTATAAAACCCAGAAAAGGTAGAAGCTTACCTACACACCTTACCTACCCTCACCATCATGCCAAAATAGGGCAAAAAGCCAGGGCGACCCGCTTCTGGATCCAGGGAAGACTCCCCTCATCCTTCCAAACCAAAACAAGAGTCGAAACAGCCTGAAACTTGGCTGACTTCTGAACTCCTCCTAAAAGTTCAACTTTTAGCCTCCTTATTATGGTTCATGTAGAAGCCAAGATAGAAAGTTAAAGTCCGAAGAGCCAACCAGAAGAACACCAAGGAAACCCCTCAATCCCACCCTGTATCGGGCGGCCTGTAGTAGGGCTGGTAGTTCTGTTGGTAAAAGTCTCGGTCCTGACAGGATCAAGCCGACATAGGGTTCTGTAAGGTTTTTTCTGGAGGGGGGGGGGTATCGAAGTGGTTTAGGGTTTGGGGCCTTAATAATTGGAATAGCGTTTTGGGCGTACTATACTACAATTATAATGAGGAACCCCCCAAAATAGTATAGGTGATTATTAAGGCCCCTACTATAGAACCCTATTATAGATCCCTTATAGACCCCTTCAAGGACCCCTTTAAAGGGAACCCTAGGTAATTATGTAGGCCCCTATATCCGGGTTTGGGGCTTAGGATTTGTGACTTCAGCTCTCCAGGAGGTGGGGTTGAAAGTTAGGGTTTAGGATGGAGGGTTCCCTAAGGGCCCATGTGCCCAAATAGTATATACTTCGGCCAGAAAGAAACTATCTATAGGTTCTTGGAGAGTTTTCAAAAAGGTGGTGGCCAAGCATTCAGGTTGGGTGTGTGGGTGTATATGTTTATAT
>BGNK01000693.1:91375-123875 GCA_003297005.1 Symbiodinium sp. clade A Y106
CACAATTGAAGTTAATTAGAAACATTAGGGGGGGGCCTAGGATTGTATTAGTTTTAATAGAGCCAAGACTACAGCAGTACTAATCAAACCGAAGAGACCAGTGTTTTAGGGTTTAGGCCTCAGGGCTAAAGTTTTAGGGCTTGGGGCTTCAGGGCTCAAAGTTTTTTTTTTTGGAACACCTTTTTCCGTCCGCCCTAGGGAGTCCAGAACGCCTGTTTCAGACGAGACAAGTGCTCAAAGTTTCCGGCCCTTGGGTTTTTAGGGCCCTTGGGCTCAAGGCTTCCGGCGGCGCAGGAATCGCTCGCTGTTGACTTGTCTGACTGTGATTACTGAGGATTTCCCAGACCCCTTAAGGGAGGATCCAAAAAGTAGATCCCTTAATGGGGGTTCCTCTAAAGTACCCTTAGTAGTATAGGGCCCCAAATTAGGGGATCTACTTTCTAGATCCTCCCGGGGGTCTGGGTTGCTGTCAATCCGACTCATACCCGAATGAACCGAAAACCCCCCTAATATAAAAGCCAAACCCCCGGAAATCAGTTTTTATATTAGGGGGGTTTAATATTAGGGGGAAGGGATTAATTCGAATAACGTTTTGGGGTATGTATTATACTATAATTATAATAAGGAGCCCCCACAATAGTATTGGTAATTATTTAGGCCCCTGTATTAGCCCTAAGCCCTCAAACCAAAAAACAACGAAACCCTGAAACTGGTGTAGCAGAGATATACATGAGAGCCCCCTGTCCTGGGCCGTATTGAATCACGCTTGAGAGGCCTTGGGTTTAGAGGTTTACCAAAAGCCCACATGACCCGGAACCCTAAACCCTAAGCCCTAAACCCTAGACCCTCCCCCGTAAATCCCAGAACGATGAAACCCAAAGCCCTTGAAATCCTAAACCATACAATCCAAAGCCCATGCAACTCAAAGACCCCTAAAACCCTAAACCCTGAACCCGAAATCCTAAACCCTAAACTAAACCCTGAAACCTTAAACCCCCTAAACCCTAAACCCCTAAACCCTAAACCCTGAAACCGAAATCCTAAACCCTAAACGCTAAATCCTAGACAAGACATCCACAAGCCCCCTAAACCCTTAACCCAAAGCCCTTCATAGGACCCGAAACCCAAACCCCTTCATAGAATCCTAAAACCAACCCCCAAAGCCCTTTAATTAAAGGAACCCGACTATAGAATCCCATAGCTCCCTGAAAGAGAGCCCTATCTTATGGAACCCCATAGTAACCCCGAGACCTAAACCCCTAAACACGTACCCAGAGACTCCAATATCCTTTGACTAAGGGAAATAACTTAAACTATAGTAGGATCCCGAATATGATTTAAGGTATATTCCGTACTAAGGGTTATTGGAGTCGTTAAAGGGTCCCTTAAGAGAACCCTTAAAGGATCCCTTACAAGAACCCCCCTAAACCCTAAACCCTAAACCCTTAAAGGATCCCTTTAAGGGGGAACCCCGGCCTGGTTGGTCGCATCCTCCGAATGCTCCGCCAGAACAGCAGCTTGGGTAACTTGGAGTCGCCTCGAAGTATTTGGGGTTGAGGGTTTAGGGGTTTAGGGTTTTAGGGGTTTAGGGGTTTTGGAGTTTAGGGTTTTAGGGTTTATAGGGTTTAGGGTTTTAGGGCTTAGGGTGTAGGGTTTAGGGGTTTAGGGTTTGAGGGTTTAGGGTATTCGAATAGTTCTCACCTACCTGGGGTTTATTGGGGGCGAGGGTCTTCTTCTTTTAGGGTAGATTAGGGCTTATAAGGCTTAGGGTTTATCAGGCTTTTGTTAGGGTTTATTTAGCCTTACTTTGTAAGGTTCAATTAGGAGTTTCTGCTGGTGTTTATTGGGGTTTGATGCGGGTTTTATTTTTTCACTAGGGGGTCCTATAGGGTGTGCCTCACCAATCGAGTTGCTTAACCCGGTTGCGGTACAGGGTCGGTGTTTGAAGGTGGCTTGGCCTGCTTTACCGCAGGAAGTTTTAGATCAAAATCAAGACGAGCAAACCACACCCACGACATTACACGCGAAATGCCTTGCACAGAGATGGGAGTTTCCGAAAATAGGGGTACCTCATTTTGGGGTCCTTAAAATAAGGATCCTACTATTTGGGGTACCATATTAGGGTCCCCTATTTTCGGAAACTCCCAGATGTACCCTACCATCCTCCAGTCTAAACCCCCAAAGCCCTAAAACTGCAAACCCTCTAGCTCTAAACCCTAAACTCCCTTAAGCCCACATGCGGCCTCAAGGGATTCACCCGGAAATCCGTAGTCGGAGTTTCCGCGCCGCATCTCCGGATAGCACCTGGACGTTGCATCTCAGCTTGAGAAAGTCTACAGCCTGAGCAAGGTTTGGATCTCAACCCTATTCGTTTGGTCAAGCCTGAGTATCACTAATCTTAGACATAATTAAGCCTAAGCCATAAAGCCAATTCCCAGCCCCTACACCCTCCCACCCTAAGTCTTAAATCTAAAGAAACCGCCATGCCTATGACCCTAGATTGTAGTACTTTTGTTGATGACAGGTTTCATGTGAGAAATACAGCACGTGCGGCAACCGAATGAGGTGCCATATTTAGGGTCTGGGTAAGCCCGACAAACAGGCAAACACAACAAGACAATACCACTGCACTGCGACACCGAGATCTCCCTAAACCCGGGTTTAGGTTTTAGGACGGCTTTCGGCTTTTTGGGGAGGCATCGGTGCTTGTGGGATTTATAGAATGGCGGGTGTGGGCTTTGTGATTCAACCACTGGGTCGGTGGCTGTTGTCGTTCTTTTGAGCCCTAAGCCTAGACTCTAAGCTCCCAAATTGCAAACAAATGCCGAGCTCCAGATTCCACGTTCCATGTTGTCGACGATTTGCTACATATGCTTGCTGATGTATCCACAAGAGTCTCCCTCTCAGATGTCTTTGGCACATGTATGTTGTATATGTTTGTATATGTATATGTATATATGTATATATGTGGTACGTAGGTATGGATGTAAGTTTGTATGAACCTATGCATGCATGTATGCAGTGCTCGTCAACAAGACAGGCGACCGCCTTTCTTTCACAGTTGAACACCAAGAACCCCTAAACCCTAAACCCTAAACCCCTAAACCCTAAACCCTAAACCCCTAAACCCTAAATCCTAAACCCTAAACCCTCATCCCTAAACCCAAACCTCTTTAACTCTTGAGCCGGCAGCCCAAAGCCCTATCAATGCTATAAAGTAACTAAAGCCCCAGACTAGAATAACTCCTAAAGCCCTAAACCCCATCAAGCCTATAAGCCAATTCAGGCCATGGAATCAAGAGTCTTAAACCCCTACTCCCTAAACCCTTACAAACCCAAAACCCTTACAAACCTAAACCCTTATTCACCCTTTGCACCCCTACACCCCTAACTTAATGCAAAGGCTAGCGGCCCAGGCCCTCCCATCGGATAGCATCCAGAGCCGCCACAGCAGCCTTTGCCTTACTCCAAAGCATGGCTACTACAATGGCTAATCACTATACGGGATTTTAGGGTTTAGGGTTACTATATTGGGTTACTTTAAGGGTTCCTTTAAGGGCTGGTGCTTAGCGGCAATTGTAGGCATGAGGGAGTTTCTGGTTTAGGGTCTAAGGCTTTAGTCTAAGGTTTAATTAAGTTTTAGCATCTGGGGATAATGAAGGGGCTTTGATAAATTGGGGATCTCCACTAGGATCCCCAGTTCCTGAAACACCCTTTCGTCCAAGCGTCCGGAGCCACACATGCATCCAAAGCAAGGGCTGCAAGGCCCTGCACCACGGAGCTATGTACCGGGCACATTACCCGTGCCCAGACGTTGACAGCTGTGTTCAGTCTAGTGACTCTAGTGGTTCTCGTGTTGCTGACTTTTACCCTGCATCTGAACACAAGGCTCTCTTGTGTGTAGGCGAGGTCTCATGATTCAGCGCACCTGGAAGCGATGCATCTAGGGATTGAAACACTTCTCCGCTATGGCTCTGGAATTGAATTGTCCATAATATGGCTGTTGAGCGTCCAGGCCAATGTTCAGATCTTTCGAGTCTTGTGAACTGTATGCGAAGCACAGAGTCCAAGTCCTCAGCAATAGCTCGAAATTCCAACTAGCTACCGCAACGTCTCGAATTCTAAATCCTCACAACATGGCAACACCCAAGAGCGCAAACGGAAAGACGAACTGGCAGCTAGCTCTCGCCGCAAGAACTCAGATACAACACTCCTCCGGCCTTGGTGGCCGCAACAGCCGCAGCAGCCGCCACAGCAGCCACCTCCACCAGGACTGCAGCAGCTACCACCGCAGCAGCAGCCGCCGCCACAACAGCAGCCACCAGCATTCGGACCACAGCAGCCGCCATGCTGACCACAGCAACCGCCGCCACAGCAGCCCACACCAGGACCAGGGCCACAACAGGCCCCTGGACCAGGCCCACCTTTCGCTCTACCTATACTGTCTGGTTCTTAGTAGGGAATGGGGGAAGGGGTTATGGGGACTATTATTGGGGAATATATCGGGACTACTGTAGGGATCCATTCCCCCATTCCCGACTAAGCACCAGGGAGCATAGTATCCATCGTCGTTCCTTTTTGGGTTAGCAAACTTTATGGTTTGAATCACATAATCATACTCATCATACTCTAAAGGTCAGGTAACCAAAAAGGAAGTGCGATGGAGACTATAGGTACCGCACAGTTATGGATTTCGGGCCTAGGGGATCGTTGTTGGTAGACGTCGCGGTGCTAGGCTCGAAGGGTGTTTTGTATAGCACGGGAGTTCCGAGTTTGTGGCTTCAGTGTTAAGTAAGTGTTTAGGACGGTTATCCTACACCCATCTGTGACTTTTAGCTACTTAGTGCTTCGGGTTGCACGTACTTGGCTCCGTAACCTTAGCCATCCCAGGTGCCTGGACCCATGCCACAGGGACCGGATCCATAGTTCTGCATGTGCCCGCATCCGAAGCATCCTCCTTGCCACACAACGGTAATGGTAGTAGAAATGGTGCCAATAAATGTAATGGTAACAGAAATTAACACTAATCGTGATAAGAACTAATATTAACAAACCAAACTAGACCCTTAAACCCTGAACCCTGAACTCTACCACACCCTAAACCACGAACCCTAATTCGCAAAAGCTCCCGGGCAAGCCAAAAATCTGCCTCCTTCATCTTAACTCCTATCTCCGATATGATAAATGTCTTTTGGTATAGTACAATATAACATCATCTAGTATAAATTAAACAAAGTCAGACTTATAGCCCATATTGAAAAGAGGGTGTTAACGAGGAGCCTTTCTCTCCGCACGGGGTGAAACCGGAGCCCATGCAGCCGCCCGGGCCTGACATCAGGGCGCCTGTTTGGGTTTGGGGTTTAGGGGCTTTGGGTTTTGGGGTTGTGGGCTTTGGGGCTCAGGGTGTTGGGGTTTAGGGTTTAGGCTTGGCGTTGCCGGGGATTTTACTTAAGATTTCGGGTTGCAGGTTAAATACCTACCTTTTAGACTACAGGGTTTAATTGACTAGGGTTTAGACTTAACAAAACTCGGGCTTTTTTACTGTAGGTTCTGGTGTCTAACTGAATATTTTGGATTTATGGTTAACTAAGATTTAGGGTTTAGGGTTTGGCAGGACTTGGGGCTTAGGGCTTAACCAAAATTCACAGGGTTTAGCGGGTTAGCGGTCTAAGTAGGATTTGGGAATTAGACAGTTGTTGCACGGGTGTCCTGGGATGCCAGAAACTTTGGATGTCTCGGTCCATTAGAGTTCTCTCGGGCTTCGTTCCTGTAAGCTGCTCCAGGCTCTGACACTATTCTAGCTACAGCTCACTGTTGACATTACAGTGCCATGTCTACTTCATCCCAAACTAGGAACTGCCTGACACAACTTCCGAATCATGACGAATAGTACCAACCAGCATGTAGTGTTGTGAAAGGTTGTTTCTTGCCATGCTGTTTTATGATTCGTATTCCGATTATTCGCACAATTACCCAGACCATTTTGGGCTAGCCGACTCAAGGCAAAATATGCTTGCTTTTGTTGTGTGGGACCCCAGACTTATCAGCGTTCCCCAATCCACATTTTGTTATCGTTATTCTTCTGAATATCATTATCATCTGCTGTTACGATTATTTCCCTTTAATACAATTACTTGTATTCTTGTTCTGATTACCATTACTATTATTTTTCTTAATTTTGTTTTATTAAAATTACTATTTCTACTACTACTACTACTGCTACTACTACTACTACTGCTACTACTACTACTACTACTACTACTACTACTACTATGACTACTGTTATTCGTATTATAGATTTTATCACTACTACTACGGTTGATGGACAAAATCCTGCATGACCCTAAGGACCCTAAACTATGGGAATTATGGTATATTCCTTATTATGGGTCATGCAGGATTTTGTCCATCAACCGTAGTAGCCGTCGTCGTCATAAGCAGTCGCCTCCGCATCCCATCGGCCCGAAGGCTGGGCCGCCGCAGCAGCCGCCTTTCAGAGGGGCCCGGTTAAAGGGTCTAAGGGTTTAGGGGGTTTAGGGTTTAGGGGGTTTAGGGTTTAGGGGCTTAGGAGTTTAGGGGTTTACGGTTTTGTGTTTAGGGGTTTGGGGTTTTAGGGGTTTAAGGGTTTAGGGTTGGGGTTTACGGTTTCAATTCGCTACCCAGAGGGCCCAAGGCAGCTTTAATCAAGGACTACACCTTAAGATTTATGGGGCTTGATATTAATATGATGACCCTTACCAAGACGTATATCTGAATCAGAGGGCCAAGGGGGCTTAACATTATGAATTGCATGGTAGATTATGTAAGTAAGGGTTATTGGGCTCTCTGGCTGAGGCCTAAATCCCGGCAAACAATACAAGAGACGTGGTATAATGGTTTCATAGGGGTTACTCCAGGGGGCAGTGTCAGGGGCCAGAGGGTCAGGTGTACGAACTGGGCTGTAAAGCCAAACCCGGTCAACAAAAACACTCACACACGCATGCGCTCACGCACACACACACACATGAATAGTCCTGACATGGTTTGCAGACTTCGGGTGATTTCGGGGTGGATGCAGTTATGTATCGGATTTAGAGGATAACCTTTATATATGATGACAACACTGTCCACCGATGACCCGGTGCATTCGGGCATCGTCCGTTGCCAAATCACACAGACGATGCAGTGTGAAAGCTCAACTCGATCGACCCAAGGTTGCAACAAACCGAACCCCCATTTCATACGCCCTGAAACCCAAGCGCCCTTACACCGGAGCCCCGAGTGCTGGGCATGTCCGGCGCCTGGGTCACAATTGTTGGGCCCTACTGGCCCACAGCTAGGACCACAGCTGCAGCCGCAGCCGCCTGTCGCTATTCAAAATTAGTTTCGCTCCTCACAGTAAGGGTCATGGGACGTAGTAACCAGGCATTTAAATAGGGTAACCAAACTTATACTTATACTTACTTATAACCCCATATTAAAATACTCTCAAAGATACAATCTAACTTGCTAAGTGCCCTGACCCTCCACGCAGACACATAACCACCAGCTGATGGAATGTATGCATGTCAAAATTAGGGCCCCTTTTAGGCTGGACCTAACAAGGGACACGCATTTAGAGAACTACTCATGTGTAGATTGAGGGACAGATAGACAAACAGTTTGATAGCCAGGCAGATCGAGAGATGATCAAAAAACTAACAAATAACAGTTCCACTGTTGCGGGAACAAGAACGGGGTCAACCACTACAGGCACCATGTACAAAGAGAACTGTACATGTGCGAGCTGGAAAGACGAGCGGCTGTAGTAGAAGTAGCTTGAAAAAACTGGCAGGAACTATCCAAAAATCAACAATGAGGACAGCCAATACTCAAACCTTACACGGAGGCAGATACAAGGTAAGAGGTACAAATACAAGGTAAGAGGTACAGTAAGCACGAGAGTATTGCGATCCCCTGCTGCTGCTGATGATGAAAATGACAATGTTGGTCTTCGCAACTACAGTACCGTGAACGTGTTGTGGGTTGTGGCACAGTTTGACTACGGTCGCGACACAGATTAAAATTTTCAGACTGCAGTGGCGCCGGTGATGGCGCTGATATTGATGATGATGATGCTGGTTGATGATGCCGGTGTTGTTTGGTGAAGATGCTAATGCTGATGACTGACAGGCAGTATTGGCATCGGCAGTGTGCTTGGTCATAAAAAAAGACTGTGCTGGTCAATCGAGATTTTTGTTAGGACTGCTGAAGATAGCAACAGCAATGAGAGCGGTAGCTGGAAGGGCGTGGCACTAATGATCATGTTGTTTATAGGAACAGATTATGTAGTCCCATAACATCAAACGAGGCCGAGAAGTCACACAAGAATCCGGTGATGTTGACCCTCCTGGTTGTGATGATGCGCAGTAAAAGTTTTCAAGACCCCAAAATTTAAACCCTACAGAACCAAAACCAGAAATTCCAAGCCCCAACCGCAAATGCAAAGAGAATATATGGGAGTTTCCGAAAATAGGGGACCCTAATATAGTACCCTAAATAGTAGGATACTTATTATAAGGACCCCAAAATAAGGTACCCCTATTTTCGGAAACGCCCATATTCCAAACACTAAAGCCCTGAAGCCCCATTCAACATATGGGAGTTTCCGAAAATAAGGGTGCCCTAATTTGGGGCCCTTATAATGAGGATCCTACAATTTAGGGTATCATATTAGGGTCCCCTATTTTCGGAAACTCCCATATCCAAAGTTATCCTACCCCATAGGGGATCGCCTACGTGCAAGGAAATGTCCCCAATGGCCCCTGCTTCAAATAAATCTTCAGGATACCTGGCATGTAGCACAAGCCTCAAAAATCCTAGATGCACAAATTTTCTCGAACCCTCCCATCATAAACCCTAAACCCTAAACCCTAGGGTTTCGGGCCCGGGTCTAGAAAAAAAGGCTCTAATTCTCTAAACTCCAAAATCACAAGTCGTAGCATTCGAAGCCCCCCCCCCCCGGAGTCTGAGTCTCGCGCCTGGTGCATTCTGGGGGCTACCCGGGCCGAGGCCGAAACCTGAGAGCTTCAGGGACTTAGGGTTTTAGGTAGGGTTTAGGGTTTGGGGGGGAGCGGNGAGGGGGGGGAGGGGGGGGAGGGGCGGATTTAGGGTTCAGGGTTGTAGGGATTTGGGGGATTAGGATGTGGTTTAATAGGGGTTCAACTAGAGTCTGGCAAGGCTTGCATGCGAAGTATCCGTTGATGCTAGGATGTGGTATTGAGGGTTTAGGTTCACTGCAGGGCTCGAGGGTTCTATAGTAATGGGGTTGCCTAATGCTCCAAACTTCGACAACAACAAGAACAGGTCAAAGAAAACCCTAAACCCTAAACCCTAAAAACCCTAAACCCTAAAACCCTAAAACCCTAAACGCTAAACCCTAAAAGCCCTAAAAACCCTAAACCCTCAACCCTTCATATCTGCAAGCCTTGTAGAAACTGCTGCGCGGGTTTCTTCGTGTAGTAAAAGGGGGACTTGGTTGGACTCTGAGGCTGCAGAAACCAGGTTAGGTTCCCCAGTAGCCCCTTAACAATAAGGGTACCCTTTTTCCTACTATTCGGTTTTAATAGGGGAACCCAAAAAGAAAAAGGGTAAAAGGGTACTACTGGGGAACCTAGCGGTTAAGGGTTCAGACGGTTTAGGGTTTAGGGTTTCAGGGTTTAGTGGGTTTTGGGTTCAGGGTTGGGGTTTAGGGTTCAGGGTTTAGGGTTAAGGTTTCAGAGTTCTGGGTGGAGGCTTCAGGGTTCTGGGTTTCAGGCTTCTGGCTGGGTCTGAAGAGTGAGGAGTACTTGGCGGGGCAGGGGACTTAGTAAGTCCTTTATAAGTAGGGTTATAGTTGGGGTAACTCCATTTAGGGTCCAATTTCTCTACTTATAACCTACTTACTAAGTCCCCTGCCCCCCCAAGTAGCATCATAGACTCCTCTTGGAATTGCCGATATAGTGTTAAGCTCTACTCGAACATGTGCCTCAACCGTAGTCAAATTGTTCAGGCCCCATTCTGCTCCTTTGTACATTCCTTGTAAGGCTTACAGACTCCCTAAATGAACACTCAAAGGAACCCTGCTCATATTGTTGTAAGGCTCGAATATAGATCCCTTCTCAAAGTCTGGAAGGGAACTCCGAAAGGCTAAAGGAACCCCTAGACTCGCAGGACAAGCTAAACCCAAAGCTCTGCACGAGGCCCAAATGACTGTCAGACCAAACCAACCACAAGCTTTCCGACTTCAGGCCCTTCTCTCTTAAAGCCGTATTCAAACGGGAACTCCCCCGCACCCTTGATTACTTACCCTGAGTGTCCATGTACCCAACTAGTCTATACTTTGGCCACCAAGACTGGGACTATGTTAAGGCCACAAAGTATATACTATTTGGGTACATGGACCCTTAGGGTTACGCACATGCCACAACAAGGGCCAAACCCTTGCCGACAGGCATGCCGCCGCAACCATGGCCGCAAGTGCGGCCTCCGTTGCCTCGGGGCCAGGATACTTGGAGGATCAGGGGACTTAGTAAGTAAGGTTATAAGTACCCTAATTGGGGCTATAAGTAATTATAAGTATAGTTACCTTATTTATAAGCCTAGTTACTAAGTCCCATGATCCTTTAAGTAAGCAAGGTTCTTCGGCAACCCCTGTATCATCAACAACTCAGAGCCTGCCAACATTGCGTAGTCTCCCTTTTCTCTAGACCCAAACCCCAAAATTCCTTAACCCGAAAACTTAGCTCCTAAACCGTACGCCCTAATGCCTAAATGAAGGCCATCGGATTTGAGGCAAAGGCAGCTGGCGAACTCAGCCTCTCTTTCGAAGGGACTGCCGGAAGCTCCTGTCGTTGAGAAGCCCCAAATGCTCTGGTTGGAGGTTGTAGGAGCTATGGATTAAAGTTTAGGGTTTTAGCGGTTAGAGGTTTGGGGTTTGTGGGTTTGGGGGTTTAGGGGTTGAGGCTTAGGGTTTATGAGTTTGGGTCTGGGGTTTACTTAGAGGTTCTGGTTGGAGGGTTTCGAGGGATCAAGAAGGCTTCCTTAAGGGGTGCCTTAAAGGGCTCCCAAGGGTTTCGGGTTTAAAGCTCATTCATACGTAAGGGATCTACAAAGGCAGCTCTGGGTTTAGGGGAACATGTTGCCAACAAGAGAAAGTATCAAAACCACGACTTTTGTTCCTGCTTGTGCTACTGCTACAGCCATCGCTGGGTCGCTGCTGCTACTTCTCCTGCTATTGCTGCTACCACTACGCCTGCTTTTACCACTTCAACAACGACGACGACGACAACGACTGCGTCGACGACAGCGGCGACCAGTACCCCGAGCGATAGCAAGTGGCTTGATCCCTTTAGGGCTGTCTCCTTCGCAGCAACCAAGCAGTTGCTTCTACTATCATGATCATGTTGATCGTGTTGCTGACGATTGACTGCTATCACAAAGCCTTGCATCGCCTCAATGAAGAAGAAAGCCAAGAACCGAAAAATGCTGCCAAAGCCCGGAACTGGAAAGCAATTAACCAAGCACCTGATGCTACTCGCAACCATGCTGATGGTTGAATGATTAAAACCAGTCGCGACGATCACTTCCGGTGTACCGTATGATTGCCAATGTACTCTTACTAAGAACCATGGGGATCGAGGCAGCTCAATCGAACTGCTTGCAACAAAAACACTACAGCTGAACTGTAGGGGCTTAATAATTAGAATAGGGCTTTGTGGTATTTTATACCATAATTCTAATCAGGAGCCCTCCAAAAAATAAATAGGTAATTAAGGCCCCTATATACAACGACAACAAGAACGATGGTCCGTTGAAGCATCCAGCGGCATCAGGGTCGCCAGGGGAGCCTTCCACCAGCTTGCTCTGGGTGGAGATGAAGCTCGGGCTTTCAAACCCGAAAAGAACAACACACTGACTGTTTTTTTTGCCTGATTGATCCTGAACCCTAAACCCGAAATCCTAAACCCTAAGCTCAAACCGCAGGCAGCATCCCAGATCGAAGACCTGGGAAGGCACCTTGAAATACAACTCACTCGTGCTGTTCGGCTTTCTGTTTTCGGGAGGCCCAGAATCTTAGCAGGATTATCTTTTATATAGCTCGGGATCCTTTTAATCCAGATTCCTCCTGCCCACAGTCTTGTCATTATACACCTGCAACATCAAACAACAACTACTGTCACTGCGGAAAGGGAGGCTCTTCCAAATGCCAACACTGCTGCTGCTGCTGCTGCCAGCACCAAGTGCTGTCACTACTACACCAACTGGCAGCTCACTTCCAGCATTTCCAATGCTGCTGCCTTCCACTACCAACCCAGCTACCCCGCCACGACTAACCAAAAGATCACTACGACTCGTTACCCCTGCCCGCCCGACATGATACGACGACAAGGACGACGATAGCATGACATCATCGTACAACTTTAGATTACCACACTGGACCCTCTTCTGTTCTGTATCAGACGTGTTTGTACAATGTGACTTTTTTTGGCTTCTGTGATCTTCCTCTATGAAAAAACTTCTGGACTAAAATACATGCACATCACCTTAGGGGTGGGCTGCGGGACTCGGGTGTACCATGTTGCTTGTTGCAAAGGGACAAAACCGACCCGGAACCAGATCCAGCCCAGAACCCAGATTGTCTACATAGTCAGCCTCTGAGCTACACCCTACCAGCAGCTTCATATACCCAGTTCAATTCCCTTTCAATTTTGGACGAGAGTCTCGCGAATCATATCCGGCCTAAGCCCCAAACACACACACACACACACAACCCCCTGCGAAGGACATGGCTATTCTTGGAACCATTGCTGTCAGCCTCGGCCGCAATTCGGCATGTCCTCAGCAACGGCCGGTGGTTTAGATGATTTTAGCAAGCCCCATGCTCACTTTGGGCCCAGTCCTCGCCTTTTTCGTCCCCGAGAAACAGCCTCACCCCGGGCCGAAACACAGAACCATGCACCACACACCCGAAATCCGATATATAGTTTGTAGGCAGGGCAGCGGTTGAGAAATTTTCTACCCTTGGTTAGTAGGGGATGGAGGAATGGTAGTAATAGTAGTTATAATTGTACCCCATTCCTCCATTCCCTACTAACCAAAGGTAGGATTTAGGGCAACGGCTTCAAGAACCTTCCGCCCTTCTCACCCTCCGAAAGCTTCCCTAAACCCTAAACCCTAAATTCCTGGGACTTCCAAGGCTCTAGCTGCGTCAAGAGGTCCCATGTCTTGTATCTACCCATAGGCCCCAAAGTAGTTCCTTTTGGGGTTTCATATTTAGAATTCTATAAGGTAATCCCCAAAAGGAACTACTTTGGGGCCTATGGGTAGGTTTAGGGTTTAGGGTTTCTGGTTTAGGGTTTAGGGGCTTGACGCACAACACTTATCAGGTAAAAGGACTAGAAATGTTCACGACGACAGCATAGACGTTTCAATAACAACACTTGTGCAAACATGGCTATCATCAGTATTCATGCCAAGTTTAAGTTGAATGTTACTATTAATTAATTACCTTCGAGAAGCTCTACGAAATAAGACAGAGGATCCAAGGATGACAAGGACCTGCATCGAGGAGATTCGGATGCCCTAAACCCTAGACCCTGGAACCCGAAAATCCAACAACACTAAACCCCAAAGCCGTCCGGTGTACTTTGGGTGTTGGCGGTTTCGGGAGCGCTCTCCACCGGCCGAATTCCTCTGGAACCCGTTGGTTTTGAGTTTGTGGCCTCAGGATTCAGGCTTGGGGTTTATTTAGTAACCTAAACCCTAAACCCTAAACTTCACGGTCTTCAATTCAGGGGGGTTTTAGGGTCTGGAGGTCTTTGGGGTTCGAGGGCTTGGCACTTAGGGCTGACATGGTTTAGGGTTTAGGGTGTGCAGCTCTACACTTTTGCCACCTGAGCAGACTAGAGTGCAACGAAAACATAATCTGGCAATTGGCTGATACTAGTACTAGATTTCCGCTTAATCCTACTACAACCCCTCTTTGGGGAAGGAAAAGGCGAGTTTATCATAGGGTCTCTGTGATCTGATGTATTAATGTAGGAACCTGATTAAGAAACCTTGGGCCTTTATTAGGGTTCCTTATATGAATCCTACTATTTTGGGGGTTATAGGCCCAGAGTTTCTTAATCAGGTTCCTACATTAGTCTTGACAGCTGGGCTTCGGTTTAGGGGCTTAGAGTTTAGGGGATTTGTTCCTACATTAACCGTTAGGCCTCTAGAAAACCAGCGGGCTTGCTGCGAGTACACCTCAACAGCGCCTCCCTACCCTGGAAGTGTCTGAGAACCGTACAACCCTATACAGTAAACTCCATAAAGTTGGAAGCCTCATAGCCTCAATCCTTAAGAATAATGCATTTAATCTTATGGTTTACGGTAAACTCCATAACGTTGGAAACCGGATTAAGGCCAAATAGTGCTGGGATTCCTTATACAGTATTCTTAAGGATTGAGGCTATGAGGTTTCCAACTCTTGGGCTTCTACTGTGAACCATAAGATTAAATATCCCGCGCATGTCAAGACGGGTCGGACATGCCAATGTTCCGAGAATATCACGCCAAACCCAAACTACAAGAGGTCAAGGGATTCCGTAGCTAAAGATGACTCCAAGATAACCTAATTTATGCTGGATCTATCGATCTATCTATCTAACTAACTAGCTGTCTGCCTATCTATACGTGTATATATGCATAGATACAAACATGGTCTCGTCACATATATAGGGAATTGGAGTCCGAAAAACCAAGACACCACATCTTTCCAAAAGCAGAGCATAGCTAGTGCTGAGAACGGCACTGCACCCATCCCGAAGGGACCTGGCGCTTCGTTTCCGAAACTCATGCGGAGGTTGCTCTGAACTGTGGCGCCCTGAATAACCTGTCGATAGCGAGCTGACAGATAAGGGTGAGTAGTAGCAACAGAGTGGAGAGGATGTTCTGCAGGTAGACCAGCATCCTGTCGCCGCAAGATCACCCAATCCACAAACCCCGGAGTTCCTAGCGGCAGTGGTAGCGGCAGTGGCACTGGTCGTCGTCGTCGGCCGCATCACGGTGGTAATCGAAAGAAGGCAGTAGTGGTGGTAGTTGAGACAGCAGCAGCAGCAGAGAGAGTTATGGTAAGTGCAGGCACGGTGCGGCAGCAGTAGCATGGGGATAGCCATGATGACAATACAGATGGTTGCGCTGTGATGCTGCGCATGATAGTGACGATGACGATGATTGACTAATTATGAGGACATGAAGACGATGGTGAGGATGATCATGACGACGATGATGCAGATGACGGCGGTGTCCAAGGCTTCTACTATGATCCCTAGACCCTAAACCCCAAACCCTAAACACTAAACCCTAAGCCCTCAACAAGAAACCGCACCTGTGGCCCAAAAACCTACCTTTTTTTAAGGAATCATATATGCAGAAAGCATGAGAAGGGATCCTAAAAAGGTAGGCTTTTTAGGCTAGAGGCATAGTTCTTACTGTCAACATGCAAGGCGACAACTCTGAAGGGGGGGGGGGGGCCTGGCATCGCCTCGGGGTTCGGTGCCGTGGGTGCCGCCTCGGTGGCAGGACTCTGGGTTAGGGTTTAGGGCTTAGGGTTTAGGGGTTAGGATTTAGGCCTTGATCATCAGAGAAGGGCGCCTTATCAGGGCTACTGTAAGGGTATATAAACGAGCCCTTGGTATGTCAAGTGGGTTTTGACGCACATGATAGTATACTTATAATGAGGAACCCTCGGCATAGTATTGGTATTTGTTCCAGCTTCTACAGAATAGGGTTCGGAGGTATATTTTAGTATAACTATATAACCAATAAGTAAGCACAGGGAACCCTGCTGCATAGAATGCCTGATTATTCCGACCCCTTATAGCAGCCAGGGTTAGAGTTCGAAGGCATGCTCCACTCGGGGTGTGAACTCAATTACGCATCACGTGACGACATAGGTTCCAATCCTCACTGAGTCACTCACTCACTCACTTAGTCGCACACACAGGCAAGTGCGCGCACGCACACGCACACACAGACACACACGCACACACGAGCGCCCGCGTGGCGCTCGCGCGTGCGGACGCACACATGTTGGCAGGAAGTATGGTAGTCGCAACAAGCCGCTGTGATGCGCAACCCGTGTCACAACTCTCAACCATCACCGCTAGACAGATGCTGAAGTTGACGAGGCATTCGCTAACATTCCGACGAAGACTATGCTCATGGAACTTAAAACTTACTATAGGGGCCCAGTATTCAGAATGGCCCATTATACTACAATTATAATAAGGAACCCCCGAAATACTATCAGGAATTATTACTCTAGGTATATTATGGTCCCTATAGTAAGCCACCTCACAGCTCGCCCAACTGCTGGACAAAGTTCACGCTCAGCCTTTGCAACTACGAAGCCTCAGCTGTGCTCCTTCCTACCAATTGAAGCCTGAGAAGAACCTAAAATTAGCGAAACTTCAGGCACTTGTGTAAGATGCTTTGCTCGGGACGGGGGCTTCCCCACCTAAGATTGGAAGAACAGAAACAGACATGGGAGTGCTGATGTTGAGTTCTTGTCATATGTTTTCGCGGCGGTGTCTGTCTTCAAGGCAGCGCTGCGCGGATTTCTGCGCAGGCCAAAGACATCTGAAACCTTGAAAACGGATTAAACCGCACCACTGGCAAGATTTGCTCCTAGACCATTTGCCCGGTGTGAGTCCCCCCCTGCTGGGTTTTGGAACCTGACGATGTTACCAAGGGAATCACATTTTGCTTGCCAGTTCGCGCCATGTGCTGGATCTCGGCATGTTACCGGGGTCGCAGAAGGAACAGCACTGCGCAGGTGGCATATACGGCAATGTCATGCCAACTGCCCCAATGAGTATCTTCGTGACTGCAGGCCGTGACACGCATACCAAACACTTACATTTCCAGTCCAGACTTGCCTCAGGATGTACCGCTGGCTGAGACATTGCGCGCTGCGTGTGTCCGACCACCAGCTTTGGGTATCGGCCGTCGCACATATTCGGCAAAGTCTTTCAGAAAGTTTCGCAGCAGTCTCCCCCTCTACTGAATCCTACATGAAGCTTGCGAGAAGAGACAACATATGGCAAACTACATAGCGCAGGGTCAAAGAAGAGATGGGTGAGTACTAGCGAAAAGAGCTGCTCCAGCTGTGCCGCAAAACGGGTTGCCGAATTTGGATGACCATGACCTTAACCATACTCATCCTTGCCATTAAATTGCTATCAGCTGGCAGTATGTAGGGTTCAACTCCAATTACATGAAACACCGGAATTTTACCATGACTGTGGCAACGGCTACTACTCCGCATTTAGATACATCTGAACGGTAGTCGCGGAGGGACTGCATTGTGTAAAAACTTCTGGCAGTGTACTGAGTCGTTCTTGCGTTCTGAGTCTCACTCTATGCCTAGGATGCCCAGTAACCTAGAAATAGAAAGGGCTCCCTTTTTGGTATTGGGTAACTTTATACGGAACCTGGGACTACAAAAAGGGGAAAAGGGCCCACTGAGAGGCCTAGATGCCAAACTCTATGCAAAACCCGAGCAGATCGAAGCTCCGAGCTCCAGAATCTCAACAAACCAGCCAGGCTGGGCCCCAAAATCCTCAAACGTAGGGACCATCATGAGAACACTTGAGTTTGGGTATTACTCAACCCCAAAAAGCTTGTATAGTTGTTTGTAACAAGGACTACAAAGGGAAATTATATGACCACAAAAAAATCTCCTACTCTCTTAACACGTAACTTAGGATTGACCTGGTTTGGTTTAGGACTCATGGTATGAACTCGTAAACTTAACACTCACCTCGTCTGGCAGGATCACTACCTCAGCCGGCCGCCGAAGACTCCTCTAGGTTTTAGGGTTTAGGCGTTTAGGGGTTTAGGGTTTAGGGGTTTGGGGTTTCAGAACAGGGCGTTTTAGACTCTAGGGTTTAGGGTTTAGGGAGTTGCCCGAAGACTCCCAAACCCCTTTTATTGAGGAATATTCCCTGGACTTCAAAAACCCCTAACATGATTTAAGATGTACTCCTTAATTGAAGGAAATTGAAGTCTCTGGGTGGAAGATCAGGAGACTTAGTTACGTCATCAGCACCGTAATTTCCAACTTGTAACTCCTTATATCCTTAACTTCTGATCGGGTGCATAGGTAGTTACGGGTTAGAAGCATTGTATCTTTCTTTGGGAAGAAGACATATCATTTGTATTGACGTATCACCCGAACTACGTGTTATGTATCCTTAAAACCTAAACCCAAAACCCCATAACAGCAACATCTAAACCCTTACTGTTTATGCACCTAGTGACTGATTCCTAAGACCCTTTTAGTAGGTAGAGTTTGATCCGCTTTGGTTTCGCGAGTTCTTTGGGCTGTATAGTGCTCTTAGGTGTGGGGCTTTGGGGCTTCAGGGCATTGAGGGCTTTATGGGCTTTTGCGGTGAGGGTTTCGGATGCTAAATTATGGGCTCTGCAGCTTCTCATCATTTCTTCCCTGAAGCGCAAAAGCCTGTGTAGTAAGTTCCGGCATACATGCAATGTAGCTAGGCTGCTGGGCTTGTAAGGATTACGGCGACGCTTTTTAAATATGCGGACATAAAAATAGATTAAACAGGTACCTCATACTACCTCTGTGAAGGGCGCTGTCGGCCCGGCCATGAAATAAAACATGCGGAGGATGTGTGTGGAGCTGGAGGTCTGGCGGAGGGTTGGGGAAGGCTGGAGGGTCGGTGCGGCAGAGAACAAACAAAACTAGGCAAGATTCAGCCCTGCCCTGCCTGATTTGAGCGAATTCGCGTCTAATTTGCAAGATTTGGCCCTGCCCTGCCCCCGCACAAAATGATTGTGAGTGTTTACGGAATTAAATATACGGAGAGTATAAAACAGATACGTCATACTACCTCTGAGCCACTGCCGTGTGGCCCGGCCACCACATATTTAAAAAACCNAAATGATTGTGAGTGTTTACGGAATTAAATATACGGAGAGTATAAAACAGATACGTCATACTACCTCTGAGCCACTGCCGTGTGGCCCGGCCACCACATATTTAAAAAACCTCACCGCACTACAAGGGGCCTGAATAAATTGGAAAATGAGGTTTGAGGTCCTTTTGTCTATACTTATGGTAGAGACTAGGGAATCACTAGTAGTAGTCGTTCCGACCACTGAAGACGATGAGCTTAAGGTTTCCGGTTGAAGCTTTAGCAGTTGCGGCTTAGAGCTTGAGGTTTAGGCTTTAGAATTTCAGGCTTAAGCTTTGGAGTTTGAGGTCTAGGGTGTATTTAGGGTTTCGGGGTTTAGGGTTTCGGGGTTTGGGGATCGGCATCTACTACTAGAGGGTAGCAGCTGGCTTTGCCCTATTACACAGTCCAATCTTGGGTTGACTGTGGTTTAGGGTTTAGGGCCGTAGTCTGTACCGGCTATTTCTACGAGGCTTGCTGCTACAGATCTTCATCGTATTGCTGCTACAATCTACAGAGAAACCAAACCCAGCTGAGGTGTCCCCACTGTCATGTCAATTTTCCGAACTTGGGATTGGGTTAGGGCTGTGCTTTCGGGTTTATAGTTGACCCCTCTCCCCATTCTGCTTGTATCGGCATAAAAGCAGTCTTTTTTCCTGCATCCCCGGCTACTGCGTAGATCTCGACGGTTCAAACCGCAGCATTCCGCGGGGAGCTCTCTCTAAGAAGCCTCGTCATTGTCTAGACAAGGCACGCTTACGCGATATAGGGACCTTACTAGTTAGAAGAGAGTTTTGGTGGATATCTTCATAATATACTTATACGTAATAAAGAACCCTAAGTTAAGGAATAACCTTTAAGTACGGTAGCAAGCAATCCAACACATGTCGGCGAACCCTAAAACTACCAACCGGAGACATCAAAATCTAAACCTGCATTTCCACGCTAATGCCCGTACTCCACACTGTCTCATGCAAGAGCAGAGTGCAACAGTTTGCATCCTCTAGGCATGTTTCTACTGAAAGTACAACAGCTGATGACTGCTGCAGCTACGGATGTTGAAGATTGCTGTGGCAAAGAGAGGGGCCTTAATAGTTAGAACAGGGTCTTGGGGCCCATTATTGGCCCACTATACTACAAACAAAATGAGGAACCCCCAAAATAGTATAGGTAATTATTAGGGCCCCTAATTACATTACTTCTTCTTACGATCATTACCGGCTCCTGCAGACGACCAGAGCCGTGCAGTTGGGCTTCTTGTCTTCGGAGAAGATCCCACACAAAACCATTGAACAATCACAAGCGCTGCTCAATAGATGCAATTCGTAGGGGCTGAGTACCCTAGCCCAAACAACGCTGACATTTTCAAGTATGGCAAGATCATATGGACCCAAAAAGGTTAAAGGCTACCCAGCCCCTAAGAAATTAGGGCGACCATCACCGGACTGGCTGCTTGCCAGCATGCATTGGGCTTGCCACTTGCCCAGGTTAGGGCTGTTAGCATCCCAGATGCACACCAAAACCCTAGACCCAAAACCGTAAAGCAGAAACCTCAACCCTAAACTGCCAAGCAATCCCAAAACCTTAGCAAATAGTTGCCATTAGTTGCGCTGCTACATATCATACACACAGCTGAGCACTTCGATGGTCCAAACAATCTCGCCCGGGCGTCGCCGGCGGCAGGGCCGCTCTAAGCAAGCTGTACAGTATTAAAGCTACTAGCAGCGGAGGTGCGGGCGGCACATGCACAAGAAAGGTTAGGGTTTAAAGTTTAAGGCTCGCTGGTGGCTAGACGGTTTAAAGCGGCGGTAGTTCAGACCATGCTTTCCACAGCACCCCTACAACGACTAAAAAGCCTGCATGGCAGGATAGCTTCACCTCTTATCGGCAGGAGAAATCACCCGAACTCAATTCTCATGCACGAGTAATCTAATGAAACTTCTAGCTACACCGGCACAACTGCGAGATTCTGTCTCTTCAGGGTATGCCTTCAACCCCTATGTCGCCTTTCAGTGAATGCGACCACGACACCCCTGTACACGCGTGAAGCTGGCACATCGGAGCCCCATCCTCTCTACAGGCTGAGACGGCACTCCGATGGAGGAGACGGTGCATGAGCTCAAATTAAGTCCCTCTACTGCCTGAACTACTGGGCGTGATAATAGGTTCTGCCCGATCACTTCGACCGGGGCACGCGGGTGTGTTCTTAAAGCTAACCGCGGAAATCATTGAAATACCTACAACCTATAACCAGCTTTGATCTGCCCACCGACCTTTGTTAAACCTGCTGGACACCACGACGAACGGTGTAGAGTGGTTGCTACTAGTATTCCCTACCACTACTCAAATAGCCAAATAAACACTCACCGATATTTCTGAGGAGGCCTACATACACTACCCTCACCCAAGCAGTCTAAGGACTACTCCAAAAGCTTCTCATGCTTGGATTGTGCAGAAGGAACAAACCTGTCATTGCGAAGGCGCGCACACAAGATAAAAGACGCCAGTACCAATGTCACTCGCTTCGAAGAGTTGCCACGCTTCGGGTTCAGGGTTTAAGGTTTGAGTGCAAAGTGCTACTAATGGGAGGAAGCAAGAGGCACTGCATTAGCGAAGCGCAAGGGCCGGCAACTGACTGAAACAGATGCAAATTTCATAGTCCTAGATGTCGTAGAATTAATTGGCATTGCTGATAAGGAACAGAGCAGCGATAGCCAACTGGCCGTAGTACCCACAAAAACCAGTGATAACATACGTACAGGAACTGGCTCACATTTGACTATGCTTACCTTTGGTTAGTAGGGAATGGAGGAATGGGGTACAACTATAACTACTATTACTACCATTCCTCCATTCCCTACTAACCAAAGGTAAGTATGAAGACTGGCAGTCGTCACAGGAACGTGCTAAGCAGCGGCGCGACAATACCTGCAGCACTGCGAATGACCCCGATCATGCAAGATTATTGACGATAGCCATACCATTGGACCATGGTGAAGTCATCAACCTTTATCAACGTCATCAAGAGTAAAGAACAGCTTTGCAGAATCACCCTACACCCTACCGCTGATCCCCTGCATCCCTTGGCCCTAAACCCTTAACCCCTAACCCCGCACTAAACCCTAAACCGTCCCTAAGCCCGCTGGGACTTCATAGTTCCTGTCGTAAACCGTTTCCTCAAGGACCAAAAGACCCTGTAAAGTAGAACCTGCTATGATGAACAAAGATATGGTTGCAGTATTGACAACAAAAACGCAGGCCCCCGTGACGTGGTTTTCTGGACCTATATCTCACCAGAAAGTTGACATTTAATAACCCTCTGAGGGTTCACTTCGTCTTTAAACCCTAAACCCTAAACCCTCAACCCTAAACCCTAAACCCTAAACCCAGTCAGGCTCGTGCACATCTTCTCCAAGCAGCAAAAGAGCTCGCAATCGGATCTGTGGTCCGAAAGATTCGGGATTTAGATGCCCGAATCCATGGAAGAAGCAAGCTATTCATGGGGCCTTCATCATTAGAATAGGGTTTTGGGGTATATTATACCATAATTATAATAAGGAACCCCCATTTGAATAGGGTTTTGGGGTATATTATACCATAATTATAATGAGGAACCCCCAAAATAGTATAGGTAATTATTAAGGCCCCTATATTATTCATGGGGTACAGCACTGGCGCTGTCTCTGCACTTTTAGCTGGGCGGTCCGGTCCTTCTTTCTTGCTGGCCTTCGGACCTTGCAATCATGGATCCAATCTACCGGCACCAAATGTTAGGGATGAAGGGCTGTCAGCCGTCAACCTCACTACTGTGCAGCGATTGGGAAATGCCGTGGGCATTTTACGGGCTATAATCCACAGATGACGAACTGGCAGCTGCTGCAACAACAACAACAAGGACAGCAAAAGGAACAGGAGCAGCAGTTGTCACGATTGGTATGAGGACAATCCTTAGGTAGCAGCACTCGAATCAATCGTACCAAGAGGAACCATAGCCTCAGTACTTCCAGAACAGCCATGATAGAAGCCCTAACAATTACATCACCCTCTTCACGAACCCTAAACCCGGTTGAGTGTTTGGGGGTTTAGGGTTGCTGAACCTAAACCCTAAAGTCTAAGCATGACGGCATGGAGTCATCTCAGTCGGGGTTCCATAGTAGCGAGACAAGCAATGGCGACGACGGCTCATACGTGCTGCGGACTAACCGAGCAGCCGGTTCTCTTTGTTGTTTAAGACCTCTGCTTTAGGGGGTTCTGTCATAAAAGTTCATATACAGAAACTTTATGGAATAGTAGCAACATTTGCTCTCTACATACATTGCCAGGTCCACAGTAGCCTTCGGAAAGAGGACAGTGCACTCTCATGCGAAGCAGCCCGGGACTGGTTTTAATGGCCTAGCCTGTTGCCACTACCAGTGCCTGGCTTCTCACTTGTTCTCGATATCTTCGTCGCCTGAGCATGAAGAAGCGCAAACAGGCGAGCTGAATCATGAACACCTGCAAAAATCCCTACACCGGCTCATGATGCACTCCATCCACACATGACTGTATTCATACTTGCATGAAGTTGACAAGAAAGTCGCGGCTCTGAAACCGGTTTAGGGTTTAGGGATTTAGGGTTTAGGGTTTAGGTGTGTCTTGCAGTAGGCCCCGGATGAGGGGCACCGGCCCTCCCTTACCGGCCCTCCGCAAAACAAATCAGCTGACATAACTACTACAGGGGCCTTAATAATTACCTATACCATGTTATGATTATAGTATAAGATACCCCAAAACCCCCGAGCAGCGCCCCCATGTAAGCGGCAGTCTTGACCGTAGACTTTGCACTTAAAGCTTGCAGAATGCGTGAATAATGACTTAATGGGTACGCATGCGGAAGCATTACTTATACACTACGTACATGCCTCTTTCAGACACACATAGTTGTACATCTACATGTGTGTATATATATATATATACACATGTACATACATATATACATATAAACAGATAAACATATATACATACATACATACATGTATACATATACACATATACACACTTACACATCTACATCTCCATCTACATCTACATATACACATACGTGCATGTGTGTGTGTGTGTGCGGGTGGGTGGGTGGGTGGGTGGGTGCGCGTGCGTGTGCGTGTGTGTGTGTGTGTGTGTGTGCGGGTGTGTGTGTGTGTGCGTATGTGTGTGCTTGTATGTGTGTATATATGTATATATATATAATGTAGATGTGTCTTTGTGCTTACTTTCATTTGTATGTGTTCGCCTATATTTGTATATATGCACACAAACATCCCGTCCCAATCCCATCCCCTGCCCTGCACTGCTCCTGCACTTTGCCCTGCCATACCGCGCAGTAGTCCAAGTTGCTACTCTGAGTGGTGAGTGTCTTGGTCTCGTTGGTGGGGTACCACCTGGAATTCGCTGGGAGACCGGTTACCAAAATCCGTCACTGGGTGGGTGCTGCAGTTCGGCTGTGCGTTTGGGTGTACGGAATAGTAAACCACTACATGGGCAACGGTCTTAGAGCTTAAAGCTTGTCGTTAAAGGCCCATCTTCAGGGATGAATGGAACCGAAGAAGCCCCGAACCAAAATCTCCGCCACCCAGAGAACTGACCTCCAAAGTCCTACAGCGCCGAATCCCTACACTCTGAACTCCCGAAAGGGCTCAAAGTGTAGGGTTCGGCCCGACTCCTGCCGGCAACTTTTTGGGTTTAGGGTTTAGGGTTTAGCTTCCCATATTCTCCTTATGCTTAATCAGTCATCAACCTGAGGGTCCATGTACCCAAATACGTAAGGGTTTTTTTTAAGGGATCTATAAGGGTTCTATGAGGGATCTATAGCGTTTAGGGTTTGAGGGTCCATGTGCCCAAACTACATTAAGGCCAATATATCTACTATTTGGGTACATGGACCGTTGGGGATCACTTCGCGCTATGGTTGGCAGCAGAGAGTTTTCGGGCTCCGGAACTAGCTTGAGGGCCTTTGTTAATTAGATCAGCCCCCAACCGATCCGCAAAAGACTTTCAGATGTCTGTAAGCAGCACAGCGAACACTCGTCTTGGAACAACACGTGCATTTCCAACAATCACCGAGATGCCACAGCACGTCATCAAGCGTGGCAAAGACAAAGGCACCGACCTTATTCTACTGGTCGTCGGCTTGCTGGGACGTTTCTTCGGCTTTGGTATTTAAAGTAAACTCCATAAAGTTGGAAACCGGATTAAGGCCAAATAGTGCTGGGATTCCCTATACATTCCTGGAACGCTAAAGTTGCCCATAAAAGTTGCAACTGTGGCAGTGGCAATAATTTTCGTCACCGGTTTAGATTCCTGCAACTGAGGCTCGGAGAGGCCACGAGACACGTACTTTGCATCTTCAAACACTGATCAACATCATTCTAAAAGGATGTAAGCTTGATCTTTAATTAAGCTCCACAGGGGCTTTTCACATCATAAGAGAAATCAAACTCGGTGTTCTAGGGACAGCCCTCGTACCTGATGCGAACCTCGGGCTTATACATGCCGATGTCCTCGATCTAGTATAATCTAACAACCCGTACCCGCACTAATCCGTGAGAACCCTCCACCCCAAAACCCCAAACTACCCTAGAACCCCTATAAGCTTTCGAGACTTTTCCGTTCGCCGGTCTTCCATCTTCAATGGCCTTTGACCTGGCGAAGCCACTCGTCGGAGCAGGAGTGCCATGGGTTGATAGTGGTTTGTGGCGCTTCAGAGGAAACATATGCTTTGGATGGTCTGTAGGTTAACCTCGCTTAGCTCAAATTGAGGGAGGGATGGAGGTGTTGTTTGGATAGTGGCACTGTCAGGGTTTGTAGTGATGAGGTTTCTGTTTTCAATGTTTCGGGTTTGGTCGCTTCGAGGTAAGTTAAGTCCAGCTAGGGTGCAATGTTCAGGATAATTCTCTTACGAAGACGTCGATCCGTTGTAGCTGAAGCCCGCCACTAGTGCCCATTGAATCAAAACACCATGCAGGACCCGGGGGGCCGTGTACAAGATGATCGCTGGTTGCCTCTTATCCGTGGCGAAGGCAGGGCAGTCACGACAGCAGGCAATAGGAAGACGACCCCGCTTGAAGCACATGCTACACCGAAACCCAAGCCTAAGCCCGTCCCGTAGAGCGAAAACCGATACCAAACAGGTGAGATGAGCTGGCCTCTGGATCTTCACATCTTCACGAAGGCCGGCACCTGTGCACTATGGGAACCGGGAGCTCGCGACGAAAACCTTGGAAGCCTAAAACCCCTTGAAGCCGAAGTTTCTCTATACATGATCTAAACCCAGAGAGTTCGATCTGCTTTCGTTGGATTCTGTGTGCGAGCATGTTGCAAGCAGTTGTTGATTTTCGTGTGTCCACAGCAGCCGGGGGCTTATGCCTTCTTTTAGGGGGCCTCGGTCGAAGCCATGGCTGGAGTGCGATTTGATAGGCTCAAGAAGGGTTGGAAAGGTTTGCATCTCTCGAAGAGCCGCCAGGCAAAGGGTTTTGATTGGCTGAAATGGGATGAGGACGAAGACAAAGAAGCCGAACCCAGTNTGCGATTTGATAGGCTCAAGAAGGGTTGGAAAGGTTTGCATCTCTCGAAGAGCCGCCAGGCAAAGGGTTTTGATTGGCTGAAATGGGATGAGGACGAAGACAAAGAAGCCGAACCCAGTGCCAATACATTGACCCTGAACTGCCCGATGGTTCATTGCATGTTCGAAAACTTGCAGCAGCTGACTTTGATCTCGATCGAAAGATTATCCAAGGCAGCAACTTAACTGGCATTGGAGGTTGCTTCTGCTTGAGCACACATTCGGAAGTTGATAGGCTCTTCATTCCTGCTGCATCCAAGGTAGAAGGGTTCTACGTGGATATGGAGTGGGAGGTATCTGCCTCTCGGCTATATAAGGACTCCTGGGGACTCAGGAAGCTTTATTCGTACGCCCTTCGCCGCGAGTCCGATGCTCACAAAAGAGGTCAGACGCCAGTTGATTCTCGCCATAAATAATCGGTCAATGCACAGCTTGCTTGCATTCTTCTGTTATGATTGTTTGTTTGAACATGTGATGACCTAGGGCAAGCCTGTGCAGAAGCTCTTCAAGCTTATTCGGCATCTTCGCGAGACTTTGCCTTCCCCGAAGCGAGCACTCAAAGGTTGCTGCAAGCAGATGCAAGAGAGAAAGATGGCAGAAGAGAGAAAGGGAGATGATGAAAAGGAGGAGGATGTATGTGAGGAGGGAGAGGAAGAGGATGTAGGTGAGGAGGGAGAGGAAGAGGAAGGTTTAGAGGATGACCCTGTTCTTGAAGTGGAGCCGGTTCAGTCTCTGTTGAAGAAGGAGAGAAAGCACGCTTCGCTCGTTTCTGAGCCAGTCAGGCGAATGGCGAAGAAGACCCCGGTGGAGACTGAAGATGTCCTTTTCTTGGGTTCTTCTAAGAGCAAAGAGCAGCAGGAGCTGGATGCGGTTCGTGCTAAGATCGAGGCCTTGAGACTCGGAGTGCCCGATTCTTACGATGATCGCTGCAGTTGTAGCTGTGTGGCATGTATATGACCTATACCGCCCATACCCTGTACATGCCTGAATCCTGCCTGTCTGCCATTGCCAATATCAGGTCTGGTAATGCCAAGCGAAAATCTCCATCGACATCCCCGGCGGCATCGGAAAAGTCGAGCACTTCGGTTTGATTAGTTGATGATGTGTCATGTGTGTATGCTTTCCAGTTTACCCACAACATAACTCAACCTAGGTTCGGCCTCCTCATCGAAGAAGCTGCGATCGGACGCCAGCACCTGCGACCCGAGCCAGGTAGAGGGCTTTTGTTGTAGCAACAGCATGCACCCCACAGACCAACACATGTCAACTGCTCCCCTTTAGCTAGATCTGTTGCAGGTGGAGACCCAGCCCATCGACATCATGGTTGCTGCATCCCCGGCAAGCACACCAATCCGGAAGCCCGGCAGTGAAGACTTCGAGACCCCGCCAAAGGAGCATGTTACATGCTGAGATAATACTCTGGAAACCTGGATACCATTTATATTAAACAATTATTAATGTTATATTCTATAGGCACCCTGCAATATAAAACCCTTAAATTAATGCCCTCTAATCGTGTAAAGCCCTGACCGGTCGTGTGGGTTTACCCTGATAAACCTTAAATCCTATCCCTATAAACCTGAAGCCCTGCCCGGAGGAACCAGCACTTCCTGTGGATCCCCAGATGCAGAGGCTGCTCAGAAGCCAAAAAAAGGCTGCCATAACGAAAGCCAAGGGGAAGGGGAAGGGGACTGCAAAGGCAGGTGCAGGGAAAAAAACACGCAGTAAGAAGGAGGAGGAGGACGAGGAGGATGACACCAAGCCCTTGCCTAAAGCGATGAAGGCGACAGCCAAAGCAAAGGCGAAAGCAAAGGCAAAAGGAAAAGGAAAGGGATCCACGGCCAAGTCCGGCACCGGAAAGGCGGCGGCGAAGCGAGATTCGCCGGGCAATCGGAAGCCTGGGGCTGCACGCAGTCATCTCGATGATGATGATGATGATGATGAAGGTGGTGAGCCGAAGCGATGTTTGGGCTGCCCGAAGTGTAGATGGAGCCGTACCGGTTGCAGCAACTGTAGAAATCCCAATTACAGGCCCCGAGGGGCTAGGCCTGGAAAAGTTTGAGAACTGTGCTTGCATGGCTAGTACTAGTACAAGCTTCGCTTCGGGGTCATGGCTTCGACTACAGGTTATCCTGAGGTGTGCAGGTTGTTGTCACAGCCGTAGCACAGATCTCGATCGGGGACAGCATTGGCCAGGAGTAAGTGTTGTGCAGTCTAGGAAAGCATTCTAAGCATTATGAATGATCGAAGAGCTTCCTGGCTCGGTGCAACATGGGCTGAGCTCGCCACATGTGGCTGGAGCATGCTTTGCTGCCAACGTGCAGCCGGAAGCTTTCCTGATGCGATTGTGCCATAGACTCTGCACAGGACGGTGGCCAAGGAGTACATTTGGTGTTTCAATAGGACCGATAAAACCAGGGTCGATTGAGTACTTTAACTTCTTGACTCTTGTTTGACTGCACTGTAGACACTGCAATGAGCACCGCAAATGATCAGTCTAGGGACCCTGAATGCACCCTGAACCCTCTATAGACTATAGACTCTATAATCCCTATAAACCCCAACCCCAAACCCTGGCAAAAACAAGCCCAAACCCTAAACCCTACAGGGCCTAAACCCTCTATATCANAATGCACCCTGAACCCTCTATAGACTATAGACTCTATAATCCCTATAAACCCCAACCCCAAACCCTGGCAAAAACAAGCCCAAACCCTAAACCCTACAGGGCCTAAACCCTCTATATCACTCCTCAGATGCAGATCCGACTCCTGGCAGAACGGTGCATCTCGCATGCGAGATCTCCACAATAATCGAGGGGTATGCCGTGTGCGGTAGTGCTGCAAAGTGCGATCACAGTGCAGTCTGGCCGCAAAAGAACGAGAATCTTCGCAGTTCTTTGGTGCATGCTATGGTGGATACTTGTGAACNAATCGAGGGGTATGCCGTGTGCGGTAGTGCTGCAAAGTGCGATCACAGTGCAGTCTGGCCGCAAAAGAACGAGAATCTTCGCAGTTCTTTGGTGCATGCTATGGTGGATACTTGTGAACAATCTCTCTAGAGCCCTGTTGCAGGCTGGGCCACATGGTGAAGTTTCTGAAGGGCCTCCCGAAACGTGCCCCGCCGCCTCTGTGTCTGCGAGTTTGTCCAGGGTCCGGGCTCGTGTTTTATAGGTTCGGGGTTAAATAGGCTTTGGGGTTAATTAAGGTTTGGGTTTGGGGCTTTGGGCTTATATAGCTTCCTTTAGGATCTGGCTCTGGGTGTACACAGGGCTTCTACTTAAAACAAAATATATTTTAGAATATCTACGGTTTGTCGGGTTTATGGAACACTGTTCCATGGGACCACTTTGCACGCATCGGCTGTCTGCTGTCGTGGAAATTACTTCGTGTGGCGAATGCAGCCTCGATGCTCGGAGTGCCCAGCCCAGCCTCGCAAGCCATGCTCTCTGCCGACCGGAGAGATGCGATCATGAAGACCCTGCAGGATGCAGGGGCACCAGCCGTTTCTGGGTTGCATGTATGGAGCTTATGCTAGTAGGGTTTCTGAAACATATGGAGTCTCTAGATGCTGGATTACTCAGATACTTCTGATTGTCTTGGCGATCGTTGCCAACATGCCCTTCGACTTCATCCAGGTGGGGCTTTATGTGCTGATGCTCGAGAGTGTTTGCTCTGAACGACAGTGCTTCTTTCCTCCGATCCAGGAATATGAGGCTGTGGAGTTCAACAATGATGATCCATTCATAAGCAAAGACCTCAAGGCCAAAGGTGTTCGGGCGATCTCGGTTCGATGGGGGGGCGAGCCTACTGATTTCATGTGTCATGGCTTCTACTTTCTTCCAAGCCTTTTGCTGCTGTTGTGGAACCATTGAAACTCAACCTTTTGGCAACATCTGAGGCTGATGCTGATTATTGTCCTGAAGATGAAACCGGGGAGCATTATCCACGGAAGAACGATTGATGGCCCTCGAATGGCCGACCGGCACCCCGTCTGCATTATCTTTAGCCCATGTCGCCCATGCGCTGTCTCGATACATGCTTGTCTGAGGCTGGCTTTGGTATTCTTCCTGGCACAGGCTTTGGGATTCACGTGGACTGTGGAAATGCCTCCTAAGCTTAGAGAACACCCTCGGTGGTCCCACTTTGGTGAGCCGACGAAGACGTTTGCAGCTGGATGTTCGGTGAGCTGTTGGGGGGCTGCTGAGTCTCCGAGCAAACTCAGGCTCCTATCGAACTCCCGAGCAATTTTGGTCTTCCACGAACGACTGCAAGCCCGCCTGGCGAAGAAGATGAAGAGTCGCATATATGCCTCGTGGGGCAAGAAAAGGCACTCTGAGTCACATGGTCGCAAGTTAGTTTGACTGCTGTAGTAGTGCTCCATGATCAGCTGCCAGCATGATGCTTGCATGGATGTCCTCTGGAATCTACAGAGCTTAGGCGATCCGGGCAACATTTTGCAAGGTTTATTGTCGGATGTTCATGAAGGGCACCTTCCAGAAATGGTGGCGACCAGGTTCATGGTTTTCCTCGCAGGAGCCAGAAACTCGCACTTAAGTTAAGTGTGTAGAACCATAACCTTAGGGAAATATACACCCACATCATACTCAGGGTTTGGGGTTCCTACCTGTCTTATATGTATACATTTACTTGTGCTTCTGTAGAGGGCAGCTATCCCGCTTAACAGCATACGAGCGATCAGAGAAGATAGCCTCGTCAAAGCTACAAACCATACTCGGTCCAGCTACACTAATGCCTGATCGATGCGATATCATTACATGCTCTTCTCTGTGTCCTGTCTATAGAGACCCCGAGAAAAGTATTACCAAGCTCGAACCCATATACCCCAAATTCAAATCTGCAAAACTAACATTCAGCCCTTCCTGTGCCTTCCTAAAACCCCAAACCCACAACAACAAAGCAGCATTATCAATCCTATTTGTAGAGCGATCCATCATCTCTCTACACCAAGCCCGGTCCCCAAAATCACAAAGCCCATAAACCCAAACCCAATCGGTCCCAAACTCCCACCCCCTGTAACCTCAGTAGAACTCGAATCTCGCACCTTTAATGAAACCCAGGCCCGACCCCTGTAAACCCCAAACTGGAACCCACAAGCCATGCTCCCTCTCCAGGAGATCGGTGATCCGTGAGTGCAACCCCGATATGTGGAAGAGCCGGCCTGCTGTCTGCAAGTCGGACTAGGGTGGGGTATTCAATAGCCAAAAAGGTTCTGGGTTTAGGCTTTTTAGGGCACTGTTGGGTTTCCCTTGTATGTTTGAAGTGTTTTCAATGTGTTCTAAGTAAAATTGATGTAAAATAGTGACACCGACCGGTGGCGCAAACAGCCGTAGGAGTGGCGCAAATATCCGTAGGAGTGGCGCAAAAAGCCGTAGGTCGAGTTATGTGCGGTTTTGCTATGCATTGCAAGAGACTTCAAGAAGCTGCAGCCTTGAGTGTGATGTGTTCTGTCTGCTTGTTTTGGCAGGCATCTTCGTGTAGCCCAGGATAGCAGTGTAGCTGCCGGGTTGCTGCTATGGGAAGAAAGAAAGTCGGTCGTGTCAAAGAAGAACCGAAGTCGATCGCAGACCAGCTAGAGGACTTGCTACGGTGTTTCTATAGTTGTCTTGAACCCTACATTACATCAACCCTGTATACTGGTATGTGCAGGAGGCAAAGGCAACCCTAGAGAAGCTGCAAAAGCTTCACGACAGTGCCCCGCCTTCTGATGCTGATGGGGTCCAAGAGCCTCGACCTAGCAAGGGGCCACGACTTAGAAGGAAGCGGTCCAAGGCTTCATTGAGATCTACATATGGTGATGAGGAGGATGAAGGGCTTGGGAAGGAGAAGGGTACTCCTGAGAAGACACGATCCAGGCCTAGACAAAAGGCTGCCCGGTTGTCTCCCGATACGGGCGGTGGTGTTGGGCCATGGAAGGATGGGGA
>BGNK01000693.1:128875-212589 GCA_003297005.1 Symbiodinium sp. clade A Y106
TGATCAAGTATGCTTAGTCTGATACTTCAAGAGTTTTGTTTGCTCGCAGCTGAGATGACTCTCCGTGATTTCGGACTGACCGGATGTACTGCAAAGGGTCTCGACAAGAACCTCGCCCATTTGTTTCGGGAGATGAAAGCTTTCTCTGCTGATCAAGATCTTTATCTGCACATGAACCAACTGACCAAAGGGATGCTGGGAATCTCTTCGGCAGCAGACTATCCCACTGGGTGCCCCCACTGATTCGCATTTTTTTGTAGTTGCATAAGTTCTGTTATTTCAATCCTTGTAATAATAAACGTCTTTGTGCATCGTCGGTTTCTCTGTTGTGGCGAGGCAATGGTTCAAGGGGGCTGATACAACCTTCGTCCTGAAGTACCTCATCTTCAAGTTCGAGGCTGTATTGGTGTCCCCGGGTGTGGGCGACACAGACCGGCATTATTTACAGAGCATTCTTGATTGCCTGAAGGCTTCTGATGGTTTCTTGAGCTCTTTGTATAAAGCCGGGTTATTTCTGTGGAGGCGGCGACTGGTGAAGATTGTGCGACTTGGGATGGAGATGATTTCTTCATACACTCGCTGTGCAGCGATGGCACTTTCAAAATCACTGGCTCGCTTCAAGCTCACACCCAAATATCACATGCTCATGCATGTTGTGTACCAGCTGATGCTGGACAAGGATGCCAATCGGACACCGCTGAATCCCTTGGCTTACTCGTGCCAGATGCCAGAGGACTTTATTAATCGTATTGCGACTCTGGCAAGGTCTGTGAGTCCTCGGTACGTGCCCGAACGATCCTTGTACCTTTACAAGGTTGCACTGGCAAAGGCATGGGCATGAAAAATGTGTGAGGGCAGCGACTTTTCTCATGTTCTGCTAGTTTCTGGGCCAGGGGGTTTAGGCCACCGAAACAAAACACATCACCAGTGACTGGTCCCAACAAAGTTGCTCAACTACAGCGATGCAGGTNAGGGCAGCGACTTTTCTCATGTTCTGCTAGTTTCTGGGCCAGGGGGTTTAGGCCACCGAAACAAAACACATCACCAGTGACTGGTCCCAACAAAGTTGCTCAACTACAGCGATGCAGGTAAATCCTAAACCCGAAAAGTCCATTCACGTACCTTTGGTTAGTAGGGAATGGAGGAATGGTAGTAATAGTTGTTACAATTGTACCCCATTCCTCTATTCCCTGCTAACCAAAGGTAAGTGAATCAACAAGAGCCTTTTGAAGGAACCCTTTTCTAACGACTATGGCGCCACCCCCGGCCAAAAAAAAAAAATGCACTTCACTTAAACCCTAAACCCTACCTGTGGCCCAACAGACTGTACCTTTTTAAGGACTTAATCTTGCATATATATATATATATATTTGTATTCGGCTGCGGATAAATACGAACATGAGAGAAGCCCCGTTTTGCCGCTCCTGCGACGGCGGCTGTGGCGAACCAGAGCGGTTCGACGTCAAAGAATCGCGCGGCCTGGTTCACAGCTTTGCATAACAGGATATACAGCTGTAGGCCTCTGGGTTCAGGGTTTTGTTTCATGGGCTTGAGGGTTTTGCATAGGGCTTGGGGTTATAATGTTGGTTCGCAGCTTTGCTAATGGGCTTAGGGGGGTTTTAGGGCTTAGGGTGATACATGTTGGTTCGAAGTTGTTGTTTAAGATTTGAGGGCTTTAGGGGTAGGCATACAAAGGTTGGACCGCAGTTTTTGGGCTGAAGATTTGAGCGATCTAGGGTTTAGAGTTTAGGGTTATCAACATTGATTCGCAGCTTGTGTTGATTTTTTCGGTTTACTGATTTCTGGCTTTGGAAGGGCTTTATCAGGTTTCCCTAAGGGTCCGAGTACCTAATTATCATATACTCTCCAAAATGGTAACCTACATAAATACTATCCGAAACCTAAGTACCTAATTATTGGGTCCTTTGGACCCTTAGGGTTTTTTAGGAGTTCCAGAGGATGTCATCCGCTTCTTCGAGGTTTTTACAGCGTTTCAAAAGTTTTCGAAGCTCACACAGGGCTTTATAGACTGCCCCGAAATCCTAGAAACCCTAAACCTTCCCATAGGTCCCCCAAGATCCCCCTAATACAGGGAGTACCTTTCTCCTATACTTTTACAGCCCCTCAACTTAACTTAACCAGGAATCCTTCAAAGAAGAAGGGCAGAAGATGGCCTAAACCCTGAACCATCAAGTCCTAAAGCTTGCAGCCCTGAGACCCCCAAAAAGCCCGTAACCATAAAACCTACACCCGACCCTAAAAGGGTAAACGATGACAATACCACTGCCCAGACCCCCGGGAGGATCCAAAAAGTAGATCCCTTAGTGGGGGTTCCTACAAAGTACCCTTAGTCCCTTAGTAGTATACTCCAAATTAGGGGATCTACTTTCCAGATCCTCCCGAGGGTCTGGGTACCAAGACAGCAGGGAGCTCATGGGCCATTTCTTTTGTGTAAGGACCTTAGTTAGTCGAAGCCAGAAAGTTGGAACATCATTATCCTCATGCCCTTAAGGTAAAGTATAAGGGATCCTAGCACTAATCCTCCTCCTCCTCCTAAAGCTATATTCTAACTTTCTGGCTTCTACTGCAGTTAGTCGAGGCTTTGGATGTACGTTGTAGTGTAATTATGATAAGCAAACCGAGGGAAGAATACCACTCCTGATTCCACCCCTAAATCCCAAACCCCAAATAAACCCTAAATCCCTAAATCCTCAACCCCGGGTAAACCCTAAATCCCTAAATCTTAAACCCCCAAAATAAACTAAATCACTAACTCCTAAACCCTTAGATACCCATATAGTAACCCTTAAAAGGATCCTTTAAACCCCCTAAACCCGTAAATCCCAAAACTTAGACTCTAAATCCTGAACCCTTAAATCCCCTTAAAGAACCCTTTAAGGAACCCCCCAGAACTTAGGGCACGTGGGGTCGAGGCCTCGGCATCAGCTCCGAGGCAGTCAGCGCTGAAGCGGCGGAGGCACCTCACAGGGCTTTGGGGTTCCTTTAAAGGGCTCTTTAAGGGAATCTAAGGGATGCAGGGTTTAGGGTTTATTCGGGGGTTTAGGATCTAGGGTTTAGGGTTTATTTGGGGTTTAAGGTTTATTTGGGGTTTAGGATCAGGGATTTAAGGTTTAGGGCTCTACAGGGGATCTATGGGTTATGAGGGCTCCTTTAAGGGATCCTTCAAGGCTACTATAAAGGGATCCTTTTAAGGGTTGCTCTACTCAGGGCATCATAGGGTTTGGGGAGTTGGGGGGTTCAGGGTTTAGGGTCTATAGGGTTTTCTTAAAGGGTTCCCTCAAAGGGGATTCCGAGGGATTCCGAGGGTTCCTTTTGAAATGCTCTTATAAGGCTACTGTAACCCGAAGGGTCCATATATACTCCTATTATGGAATTAGGTCCAAAAAGACCATCCCTATTATGGTTTGGTTTTGGGGGCCTAATTCCATAATGGTAGTGTAGATGGACCCTCTGGGTAAGGGTACTACAAGGGTCCTTTGGGGTCGAAGGGTTTAGGGATTAGGGTAGGGCGTAAGGAGACGTAGGGAGTTTGGGGTTAGGGTTTAGGGAATTTGGGTTTGACGTTTGGGGTTTAAAGGTTTAGGGAGGGGTTGTATAAGTCCAGGTTTAGGGTTTAGAGATAATTCGGGAGTTTAAGGGGGGGGTACATGTTCACGGTTTAGGGTTAGGGCTTACTCACAGGGTGCAAGTATTGATCCCGAACACTTAATAAGAACCCTCCAAAGTCAGGACCCCGCAACAGTGAGGATATAATAATAGAATGCGTGTGCACTGGGCTAGAAGTTCCAGTAGGGTCACTCTAAACCCTATACCTTGAAGCCCTAAACCCTAAACCCCCAAGAATAAAAACATAACAAAAACAAACATACACCAAATGCTTTGAGGTTGCGACCAAGAAACTTCGGGAGCTTCTTCTGTAAATTTCGCATCTATACTTGGAGATTCGTGGGTAGTTTTCAGTGGAGTTATAAGTCCCCTAATATGGGTTATAAGTATAGTTGCGACCATCCCTCTTATGGTTCTGGGGGGCAAAATCCCATAATGATATTGTACATGGACCCCCTGGGTTCTTAAGGTTGAAGCCCTAAACCATAAGGGTGGTACGTTTTGCATGGTTTTTTGTGGCATAAGCAACGAAGCCCGGAGCTCAGGGCTTGCGATGGTGGCTTTGGAAGGGGCCCATTATACTACAGTATGATGATAATAGGGAGCCCTTAAAATAGTACTGGTAGTTATTTAGGCCCCTTTGCTAAAGCCCCAGAATATCCGTATCGTAGCCCTTATAGACCTTTTAAAGGAACCCTGCTGTTGGCGGATCCCAGATCTGCTGCTGCTGAGCAGATTTCGAGCTCGTCCAGGGTTGTGGGAGTTTCGCCTTTTTGCGAGGAAACTTCAACTTGGAATGCTGGCCTGCCTCTGTCCTAGGCCTGGCCTTTGTTTTGACCCCCTCCTTGTTCCGGTCTTGCCCCGTCTTTGGCACCTCCTTAGGCTGCTCTGGCCTGGGTGTCTTAGGCACCTTGCTTGGCTGCTTCGGCCTCGTTGCCGTTTGCACCTCGCCGGGCTGCTCCTTCGTCATCGGCACGTCCTTCTCGTCCTCTGGCCTGGGTGCCTTGGTTTTGGGCACCTCGTCGGTCTGCTGTGGCCCCTTCGGCTCGGGCGCTTTTGTCTTAGGCACCTCCTTCTCCTGCTCTGGGCCGGGTGAAACCCTAATTACTAAGGCCCCTATATTGTAGTTATTTCGGCCCCCTATATCACTGGGACTTTCCAGGTATAGGGCTTCTCTCAGGGTATATTGGGTGGGAGGGTCCAAGGCTTAAGGCTTACCTGCACCCTTGGGCTCTGTAGTTTCAGTACATGGAGCCTTGGGGTAAAGACTCATATTTGAAGGATTCTAGGCCCAACGACCTCATAATCGAGGGTATCCAGAGTGCTGCGAGCCTTTGCGTTAGGTTCCTGGGTCTAGCATAAATGCTAAACCCCACCTGTTGCCGAAGGCCCCAGAAAGCCGCCTCGTTTCGAACTTGAGTCTGGGATCTGTGGTTTGCGGCTTGTGATTTTTTAAGCGCCTCTTTCCATCTGCGTCCACGGCTTATGTTTTTAGTTGAGGGTTTGGGTTTTTTAGGTGCTTAGAAGACAATGGCTCTCAGTCCAACTGTCTCGGGTTCGGGGCACTATGTGCTGTTGACGTATGGCTTTATCGCCACCCGGGCACCAGAACACCCTAGTTGCTCAGGGGCCCCGTGCAAAATCTTTCTACCTCTTACCTACCCCCTAACTCTATGAAACTGTTTTCTCGATCGTACAAGACCAATCAGGCCTTCAAACCCTGTAACCCCTGTAAACCTTACCGACATCTATAAGCACTGCAAGCCCTGAAAGCCCTATGAACCCTGGAAGCCCTAACCCCTAAACCCTAAACCTTAAACCTGACACCCCAAAAAACCTAAACCCCTTAACCCCAAACAAAACCCTAAATCCAGTACGCTGCGCTCAGGCACGTGGGACGGTCTCCACCTTCTGCACTTTCTGCTCTGCAAAGGATGTGGGCACAGTGTCCACGAGCTCCTATTATCTTTGGGGGTTTTGGGGGTTTAAGGGTTTAGGGTTTGCGGTTTAGGGTTTGGGTTTTCCGTGAAACTCAAGATAGCCCAGAAGCCGTCTACAGTATGGCCTTCAGGCCACAAGCCTTAGAATATAAGTCCTTAGAGCCCTCGGGTATACCAAGACCAGGACCCTGGATTCCAGTCGCTTTTAGTTTACCTTGTTCATGTCAACATTTCACCCTAAAGTGGGTTGCCAACAAAGACCTACAACTTAGGGAGAGTCTTCCTAAACACACATTATTACGATGGCTACACTATGCTGAAAAGTCCAAGCTCTAAACTAAGATATGTCCAACCTTAACCCCAAGTAACCTACCTTTTTAGGGCTCTTCATTATGATTTCCCGAACATAAAAGGTAATAGCCTACCTATTCAGGGCTCCTCATTGTGATTTCCCGAGAAAAGGGAAGGTATGCTTTTCAGGGTCCAGGAGGAGCGGACCCTCAGAGAAACCGTAAGGCCGTAAGCCCAAACCCTTAAAAGGACCCTTGGAGGAACCCTAGCGCCCGAAACCCTCATTCTAAAAGCTAAACCTCTATAAGTTAGCTTATATAAGCCTTGTAGTGAACCCCAGGGAGTTGGATTGCGCTCTACTTTACCCTAGGGGCCTGAGGATGTGCTGTTCCAACTTTCTGGCTTCTACTTTTAGTACCCTCAACTAGGTTCCCCAGTAGGCCCTTAATAACAAGTGTGCCTTTTTTCTTTCTGTTTGGTTTTGATAAGGGAACCCAAAAAGAGAAAGGGCAAAGGTTTTGCACTGGGGATCCTAGTTAATCCTAAACCCTAAACTCTGAACCCTTAAGGACTCCCTCAGAGGGACCCGTAAAGGAACCCAACAAGGGACCGTTACAGAAACTCTTAAAGGGACCCTAAACCCTCTAAACCCTCAGCGAGTCTCCTCGCTCTGCTCTGCGGATGCTGCGCAAAGCTCGGCAACCTGCTCAGGGGGTCCCAGGCACCCAAATAGTAGGGCCTTTTAGAGCTTAGGGTTCCGGGATTAGGAAGTTTCGGGATTGTAAGGAATTTGGGGATCAGGGTTTAGGGACGCATATACTGCAGGGGCTCTAAGTCCCAAATACTATTCTCTGATAGGCTAAACTCCTGAAACCCCAAAAACTCCAAGCCCCAAACCCTTACCCTCGGGCTCCAGTTGCCTAAATAGTAGGTTTCCAACAAAAAATTATTTCCACCGGATAACACAAAAAGCCAGACTATTCGGGCACTTGAACCCTGTCGTCTGGAGCGTAGATGACCATGCCATGCTTCTGGCAGAGCATCGCAAGGGCTGAGGCTTTAGGGTTTAGGGTTTACGGATTTACGGTTTAGGGCGTTTAGGGCCTTAGGGATATAAGGCTCAGGGTTTACCTTAACCCTGAAGATGAAGAACCTACCTTTTTTAGGACTTCTATAAGGAAACCATAGTAGGGAACCCTAAATAGGTAGGTTCTTCAGGGTTAAGACTGCCCAATTACACGACGCACACAGTTTCCATGATGTCAACCTTGCGCTCTGCATTGAGCTGCCTCTCCTCGGTTTGAGTCTCATCCATGCCATTTTTGTTTTTTTGACAGCATCAGTTCAGCACAGCGCTTGGACCCTCCGGCCGGCTGCCAGGATTAGGTCTCAGCGCGGTGAATGTGCACAGGATAGAGAAAACTCTGCCGCGGCACCTCTGGCTTCACGAGAGTCGGAACCTGACGGAAGCAACTCCAAGCTATTTCCCTGTGCTGCATTGGCAATGAGTACCCCACAGTCTTCTTGAAGGCCTGAGAGACCTTGGAAGCAACAGTGCTTTTATGCAAACTCCATGGTAGGGTGCGCTGAGGGTACGGCTCCGAGATGCCACCTGGACAGCACCTGATCACCCTAAAAAAGGGAACAAGGGCCTACTCTAGGTTCTACCCGAAGGCTCCAAGCAGGGTCTTGGGCCTTCTGGGAGAGGTTTCCGGCTTTGGGGGCTAGGGTTGGAACCTCACTACAAGGGTCCAGGAAGCTTTGGGTAGTCTTTTAAACCTGAAACCCCTTGGAGATCCCTTGAAGAGCCCTAGAAGGATGCCTTTTAGGAGTTCTACAGTCAGTAACTCCCGTGATCCTTTGAGTGTTCCATCAGAATAAAGAAAAGACCCCCAATAACTAGATCTCGACTCAAAACCCCAGATTTTCAACCCCTAATTCTGTAACCCTCAACCCGTATCGCGACTCTAAACTGTGAACCCCAATTTTCTTAACCCTCAATCCTGAAACCCTTAGCCCTTATTTGGGAATCTTCGCCTACTTTCATCACACCTGTGGAGCTTTTTTGAGTTCTGAGGGAATAGACACGCCCAGGGGCGCTCCATCAGAAATTCCGGCGACTATCCCCGAAACCCTATAAGATAAGCCCCTAAACGGGTTTAGGGTTGAGGGCTTTGGGTTTAAGGTTGAGGGTTTAGGGTTTAACCCTAAACTCCATAATGCCCTCAACCCCAAACCCTAAACCCTCCTCTCTGGACCCTAAAAGTATGTAGAATAATAGCCTTTTGTAGGTATTGGGCCATTATTTTACTTCCTTTTAAGGGTCGAGGTCAGCCCTAGACCTATAAATCCTAGACCTATAAATCCTCACCTCAACCCTGAGGCTTAGGCCCCCTCAACCTGAACTCGGCCATAAAGCCTCAAGCTACCATCAAGGAACTGAAAGGGCTCCTAAAAGGAACGTAAAGGGCTCCTAAAAGGAGTCCCTTTAAAGGGATCTATAAGTTTCTTAACATTAAACAACATGCTACCATAAAGGAACTGAGAAGGCTCCTTAAAGGATTCCTTCAAAGGGATCCATAAGGGTTCTATTAGGGATTGTTTAAGCATTCCGTAAGGGTGCAAACTGCCTTAACCCAGAGGGTCCTCGGGCTCCAGGGGTTTGGGGTTTAGGGCCACTGAGCTGCATCTTACCCAGTGGGTCCAAAGATACTACCATTACCCTACTTGGAGGCCCTTTTGACTTAGTAAGTAGGGTTAGTAAGGTGGGCTATGGGGGATTATAATATGGTTTCTAGGGGATACTAAGTAGACTTACTAAGTCAAAAGGGCCTCCAAGNTACTTGGAGGCCCTTTTGACTTAGTAAGTAGGGTTAGTAAGGTGGGCTATGGGGGATTATAATATGGTTTCTAGGGGATACTAAGTAGACTTACTAAGTCAAAAGGGCCTCCAAGTAAGGCTCCAAACAGGGTCTTGGGCCTTCTGGGGGAGGGTCTCGGCTTTGGGGGCTAGGGTTTGGGACTTCCCTCCAAGGGTCCAGGAGCCTTAGGGTATGGAATTAGATACCAAAAGACCATCCCTATTATCCTAATTCCATAATGGTATTGTATATGTACCCCGCTGAGTAACCTACTTGTGTAGGGTCGTACATACTATACACCCTGACATAGACTTTACAGGGACCCAACAGGAAAAGTAGGTTTAAGTAGCTCAAGGTAAACCCTAAACCCCTACACCCGTTCCAGAACCCTTATAGAGCCACGGATAAAACCCTTATTGAGCGAGCCCCTACACAACCCTACAGAGCCCGCATACAACCCTGCAAGGAACTCTTGGGAGTTTAGAGTTTACGGTTTCGGGTTTAAGGGTTTAGGAGTTTGGCTTTCGTGTCAAAGCCAAAAGCCGTAAGCCAGCGAAGGAATGGCGCGATCGGCCTGCGTCTGCAGGCCGGAGAGCATGATGCTGTCCTCGCACACTTGCGTGTTAGGGCTAAGTTTAAGGGGTTAAGGGGGGGCTGAATAAGGCTTTTCTCGGCATCTACGGCTTTGTAGCTACTTGAATTCGGCGTGTACTCATACTTATGAATCTGGTGGTTGTGGTTTATTCCTCATAGCTTTACAGTGAACACTCAAAAAATCCGTCGTATATAGAAGCTCAACAACGTGGGTTTGGGGTTCCTTGTTGGTGATCCTTTAAACGGATCTGTAAGGGTTTAGGGTTCAGGGTTCTTTAGGGTTCCTTTAAGGGGTCCTTTAAAGGGACGAACCAAAAATTGAAGCGGCCGTTCGTGCTTTGATCACGACATCTTAGACCCTGTCTTCATAAGACGTAGGTAGGCCCTCATGCCCCTCCCAAGTTCCTTCATATAGCAAACCCAACACAGTCGGAAACCGGATTAAGGACAGTTAGTGCCGGGATTCCCTACACAATACTCTTAAGGATTGTGGCTATTGGGCTTCCAACTTTTGGGCTTCTAGTGGGGGTTTCCGAAAATTAGGGGTACCTTATTTTGGGTTCAGTCGCACTTGCATCCTTGGCAATCCATGCTGCTTTCTTCCAGTTTTGTGCTGCTCCGGCTTGTGAAGCATGACATGGCGAAGAGCATGACCAATGAAGATCTTCATCTCGGTTTTTTCTGAAGCCCTGTTCCCTGTTGAACTGGCTGAGGCCCCTGCCAGGGGAAAATAGGGCCAGGCTGCAAATTTATGCTTCGTGCTCTGACCTTGCCTATTGTTTCTCCACCACCACGGCTACTCGTCGCCACCGCCGGCGCCAAAACGCCAGGGGCTGCCACCGAAGCCTCCGGGAGGTCCGCCCATGCCCATCATCGGAAACTCCCTTAAACCCTTACGGTACCCTTTGAAGAACCCTAAGGGTCCCCTATTTTCGGAAACTCCCAAAACCCTAAACCCTTTATAGTAGCCCTTTAAAGGAACCCTAAGGGTCTCCTATTTTCGGAAACGCCTACGTAGACCTTCAGAGTTGGTCTCCACCAGCGGCGACAGAGCCGCCCTCAGCATCGATGAGCTGCGTTGGCGTCACAAAGCTGGGAACAAGATCTGTTCCTTTAAAGGGCTCCTTAAGGGGTCTATAAGGGATCTGTGTAGGGTTCTATATTAGGGGTTACTTATGTTTACTCATTATAACTATGGCATGTGGGGCGGTTTCGAGGTCGTCTTGGGATCATGCGCTGTGTCTCGGCCACAAGGGAAGGGCGGTGAAGGGCATAATGCTATTCCCACGACTCCAGGATGCGGACGGATCCGAGAGATTGAGGTGGTCCATAGGGGAAACCCGTGAGACCTGGCCACTGCCGGCTCCTTGTCCAGATTTACAGATGTCAGCCCCTCTAGGCCTCTATCCATCAAAACCCTACCATAAGCTACCAAAACCCATTTTTGGGGGGTCTCCTATTATAAATTCCACATAGGGACCCCTTACTTGCAGGATCAAGGGACTGAGTAAGTAAGGTTATAAGTACCTAAATTGGGGGTATAAGTAGTTATAAGAAAAGTTCTCAGAATAGTTACCCTAATTATAACCCTAGTTCCTAAGTCCCATGATCCTTTAAGTAAAGTTTCCCCTTTAAGGAGCCGCAGCGGACCCCTTAGAGGACCCTTTAAAGGAACCCATGAAGGACCCCTTACATAAACTATTTGAACCCGTAAAGGATCCCTTAAAGGAAGCCTTAACGACCCCTTAAAGGAACCCTTAAAGGACCCTTTAAAGGAACCCGTAAAGGACCCCTTAAAGGAACTCCTGAAAGAAAACTGAAAGGACCCCCAAAGGGACGGACCTTGGCAATCAGTGCCTTCACTTCGCTAAGTTCCTGCAGAACCAACCTTGGCGCAATGCTTTGGGGGGAGATTTTCCGCTAAAGGTTTAGGGTTTGGAGGGGGTTTGGCGTCTCTTACTCCCCCAATAAGCCACAGAAATAAAGGGTTAAACTTTCCGATTCCTGTTTAGAGTAGGGTTTGGGGTCTAGGGGTTTCGGGTTTACCTTTGATGATCACTTTTGGGGTTCCTTTTCTGAGCTCCTTTAAGCCTGCCTATGGCCCAAAGGCTCCATGTACCTTTATAGTAGATACTTAAGCCTTAAAGGGGTCCCTATATAGGTACTTTAAGGCCCAGGTATATATATATATATACCATATGGGTAGATGGAGCCTTAAACCCTGAATTAAACCCTAATAGAACCCTCATAGAACTCTTATACAACCCGTTATGCTTCCCTTTAAAAAGACCCTTTAAGGCTGCCTATGAGGGCTCAACAAGACCAACAAGTTTCTTGGAAGAAGGCTTTGGGGCTTCTGGGCTTCGGACACACGGCTTTGAGGTGCACAAAACGGGGGGCTTAGTATAGGGGGCTTAATAATTAGAATGGGGCTTGGGGGCCCATTATACTATATTTATAATAGGGAACCACCAAAATAGTGTAGGTGATTATTAAGGCCTCTTTTTTCCTGGACCCAAGAGTAACCTAGGAATAAAAAGGGTATAAGGGCCTACTCTAGATCCTAGAAAAGCTTTGATCCGAGTTAAGGCGTTATATGCCAGGAATCCGATGTCGCATCGTTTTGAGGTTCCGCGGTTGAGGGTTTAGGGCTACTTATGCCAAGATCATCTGGCAATGTGCTTTAGATGGTCTTGCACACGGAACCTTAATGAACTGCCATCCAAGCGTCTCTTCAAAGCATCCCGTCGTCCTGTCGTCCTCCACCACGGAGGACGGCTTCATGGCTCCCTTGCCGGATACCTTTCGAAGCTATCTAGGAATCCTTTCAGTTTATTACTTCCTGAAACAACAGGATGCAGATCAAGAGCCCGTTTTGTTGGCCAGGTTCAGTGATTCCAGGCCTTTTTGCCTTTAGGGCTCGGGCTAAGGGTTCAGGGTTTAGGGTTTATGACTTTATAATTTATAACCCCTTAGGGTTTAGGGGCACTGATCCAATTCCTGTTGCTACTTTAACAGTATATCTTATAAATGACATCTTGCAAGAACCGTCAGATCTGGAATATCCTAAACCCTATAGAGTTTAAAGCTCTGTCCCTATCTCCCAGCGCTTGTGTCACACTCGAGCCGCGGCGGAGTAGGAAGGCACATCACCACATTTCACTGGGTCGGGTTGTAGTCAGGATACTTTCAAGATTTTATGCAATTAAGTAAGGAAAGCATCGTAAGTAAGGATCCTACAGCAAGGTAGGTCTTTTCGGGTCCAGGTAAACTAACACTTCCCAGAGCCCAATACCCCTTAATTAAGGAATATACCTTAAATCATTAGGGGGTTCATATTATGATTTAAGCTATATTCCTTAATTAAGGGGTATTGGGCTCTCTGGGTTGGTCGGGTTGTAGTCAGGATACCGTCTCTAGCCCTGGAATCCGGATGTCGGAAACCTCTGAACCCAGACCTTAACCCCCCAAAAACCTACCTTTTTAGGGACGGATGTAAGGAAAGTATAGTACAGAACCCAAAGCAAGGTAATTAGGTCTTTTGGGGTTCGAGGTAAGTAAACCCATAACCAGGATGGTTCATGGATATGACAGCAACAGTTTAGTGTAGAGTTCGGGGTTCGGGGCTTCTAAGGGTATGCGGTCTAGGGTCTTGCGCGTTGTTTTAGTTTCAGCACAACATGAACAAGAGATGCGTCGCTAGCACCGACGCAGCCCGCAACACCACACTGTCCGTCACTAGCACAACCTTCACACTGGCAGCACTAGCATTACCGCCGCCTAGGCCACCAACAACGCAAAACACAAGTGTGTCCGACAGCATAAGGGCAGCATCACGCTCGTCAACTTTCTTCGAATCGCGACGATTAATGGTCACATAGCGACGTCTTCCTTCGGAAGGGGTGCTAGGATGTACACTGGAAGGCGGTCGGTGATGTTCCGATGTCACTTGATAAGGGCTTTACCAATTCGAACAGGATTCTGTGTCATCCTTTACTATGCATATATGAAGGAGCCCTCAGGAATAAGATTGGTAATCATTAGGGGGCAGGTCTGTTTCTTGTCGGGAGGAGCACTCGGTCTCGGTAACTATCCAGGCTTCTATATTACCCATTTTCTTGGTGTTCTGTGTTTCGCCCAAAAAGAGCTTATCCTGTGAGCTACGCTAGGATTGCGCCGACCCACAAAGGTTAAAGGCTGGTTAACTTGGGTGATGCTTTTCGGCTTCCATGGGGTGTTAGGTCACCCTCAACCCCAAACCCAAAGCCTTGAACCCCGAGCCCATAGGCCCTTATAAGCCCTAAACCATGATCTAAAGTTTGTTTATGATATCAGGGTTTCGACCTCAGAAATTCGGCTGTCGGAGAAAGTCGTGAACATGAGGGTCGGCATTCTAAGGTGAAGTAAAATTGCTTAAATGCCGATGAGACCGAGTAAATGCGGTTAGAAATATGGTAACCATAGTTACGTATGATTACTTACTCACCCAAATCAGCGAGCAATGATTAGACAAAGGTTTTGGAAGTGCACTGTAGTATAAAATATGTACTTATGATTGGACTACGTAGACTTCCGAGGTACATTATAGCATAGTTTGCATAGCCACATAGGGCCTTCAACTAAGGAAATCTTTGGACTAGCCGTTCAGACACCTATAGTAGAATCGAGACTTTGGGGCTTAGAAACCCAACCCCGCAACCCGGGCCTAAATTCTCAACACCGCAAACTCACCGTAAATCCTAAACGTAAAAGTGGAGGGTTCCGTCGAAGGCTTCCATTTCAGCCCAAGCTTACTACAAAAAGGAAACCCCAGAGTGACTCATTCTGTCGTCGCCGACCGGCTCCCGTTCAAACGAAGCAGCACACAACACACAAGACGTTTGGTAGTACTGGACCTTGGGTTGTAAACTTTGTACGAACCTGTAAAAAACCGCCAAAAACGTAAAGTATGTATTGATAAACTGATTTCCGTACGGCCGAGAGACCCTAAACCTTAGGTCCCTAAAACACCCTAAGCCCTAGGCCAGGAAACCCAAAACCTCAGAGAACATGAAGACTTCTCGGCTTGATGCGGTGTGCACAAACTTCATCTCGTTCAGCGACATCCAGGGTCCAAGGAACCGATGCCGGGTTACAGGATTAAGAACCCAGAAAGTCCAAAACCCCTATAGACAAGGTCACGTGCTGATAAAAAACCTGGTGTTTTGAGGCTTCCATGCATGTTTGTAGAGGCCAAATCTACTCTAAATTGCGGTATGTTTGATCTTAGGTTGTATTGTCCGTCTACATGGGTGCACACGTCAACTCTCGTTGTACTACCTCAACTTGCACAGCTCCTTCTTCAAGTCTACTTCTACAGGGAGATGATACCTCCAAACGAAGGCATGCATGTACCGGATCAACTTTTCATTCCATGCACGTATAGAGCTGGACTTCCCCNCAAGTCTACTTCTACAGGGAGATGATACCTCCAAACGAAGGCATGCATGTACCGGATCAACTTTTCATTCCATGCACGTATAGAGCTGGACTTCCCCATGTCGCTGGACCCCTACTTCAGCAGCAGTACAGGGATGAGCACATGCTGCAGCATGTACATTTTATATATATACACATACATATATATATAAGTATGAATATGAGTGTATATATATATATGTACATATATCTATAGGTATTATATATGTATGTGTGTGTATATATATATATGCAAATTAGGTGTGTGTGTATAAATATATACGTATATATGTATATGTATGTAGGTAGATAGATAGTAAAGACATAAAGAATATCGCCAGGCTGTTTATGAACACGCCTCCTTCAACAAGGAATCTACCTCAAGCTTTACTTGAAACGCTGATATTATTTGAGGGAAGTTTCCTAACTAAGGTGCTTTGAAACCTCTGGGTAAATACTGCTTTACGGGATTTATTCTTTGGTTCTGGCTCACAACCTACTGTTGCAGGGGGTGTGGAGTTACAGATAGTGCTTTTGCTGGCTCGTAGTTTCCGCATCCCGACTGTATGTATGGGAAAGCATCTCTACAATGCCACAAGGGCAACAACATTAATCACATAATGGCACCTATCCCGGTTGCGAACATGTGGGTTGGGGTGTACATGTGGGCCTTCTTAATTTCTTGGAAGAGCCGTGTGTTGCAGGTGTAGAATGAAAGCCCGAATGAAAGCCCATACCATAAATGCTGGAAGCACTACACCTTGCTTACTCAACTGGCCTTCTGAGAATTGAAGCAGCCGCGAAGCAGCAATCACCCGGCATTAGAAAATTTGAGTGGAACCTCAAACCTTGATTCCTAACCCTACCTAGGACCTGTACTTGTTGTTGGCTACCCTTTTCTTTTTCGTCTTACAACATTCCAACGAACAAGCGGGAAGCAATCCACGGTCTGGGTATGTTTCAGGATCTTAGACCCTGAGCCCAAAACCTTGAAAGAGATTTGTCTTTATCAATGAAAGCACCATAGAAACCTTGCTGCAGAATTCAAGGAAGCCTTAGCTAACCTCTGAGGACATCCTATTCAAGCCTTTACCCAGACCCCCGGGAGGATCCAAAAAGTAGATCCCCTAATGGGGGTTCCTATAAAGTACCCTTAGTAGTATAGGGCCCCAAATTAGGGGATCTACTTCTAGATCTAAACCCTAAACCCTCAACCCCTAAACCCTAAACCCTAAACCCCTAATCCCTAAACCCTAAACCCGCCTTTCTAGATCCTCCCGGGGGTCTGGGTATCGAAACCTTAAGTTGAACCGTACTAAAACGATCATGGGATTTCGTAACCAGGGTTGCAAGTAAGGTAACTATCCTCATGGTTACTCATAAGCCCAATTAAGTTCTGTGTAATGTACTTCTTAAGTCCCATGGTCTTGTAAGATAAAAAAACCCCAAAAAGGAAGATGTCTCCAAAAGACCGGTTTGGATCCTGATGGAACCCTTGCAGAAATGCATCAAAAGGTGCCGCTGAAAAATACCCTTTAAAGGAACCCTCGACAACGCTACAAACAACTATTACAAAACACCAATGCCCCGACTTGGACCGCTGGCGACTTCGTCGTCTTTGGCCCTTCGGCAGAAAGCGAGAAATCCAACAGATATTATTCTTGTTGCCGGACCCGGAAGCTTTTGAAAACGGCTTTATGGCTTTAGCAGTCTAGGGTGTAGGGAAGCTTTCAACAGGGTTCCAGCGTTCTACTATTTGAGGGTTATGAGGGCTTTAACGGATTTGAGGAGGGTAACACCCGGCGTCCGGAAGAGAGTCGTAATTGGTCCCTAGGTCCTCCGAGTTCCCTTAATGTTGCGGGTACCCTTTTTAATATTGTCATTTGTCTTATTGTTATATTCTTAGTAGTACTGTTATTCTATCATTAAAATCTTCCATTGTCAATGAGAACTACTGCTATGATTGATTAAGGGCACTGCCGGAGAACCTACGCAGTCTGGGCAGGGCTTGCAATTGCGCCCTCGCCATGTTGCTAGTATAGTTCACAGCAAAAGATCCCACGGCCGGGATGTCCCAACACCTATAAAAAGCGCCAAACCCTAAACACCTAAGCTTTAAACTTTAAACCCTACACACCTAAAATGCAAACCCTACAAACCTTAATTTGATTGTACATTTTAAACCCAAAACACCTAACAGCCTAAACTTAATTCAACAGAACGGGCCACCCGTGGAGTGCGGTTGTTCAAGTGTTTTGCGGTCATGTCGCTGTTACAAGCACCCCATGCAAACACAAAAACCAAAAACAAACAAACACAACAAAAAACAACAAATTTCCAGAATTCTCTGCACGGGCCCTCAATTTCGCAGGAGTCCTTTGTCTTTTTTGGTTTTTTGGTTCTTCTCTGACAGCGACACGACCGTAAACACCGTCACAACTGCGCTCCCACCGCAACCCTCTGCATCTAGTTTCGCGCTAACCTCGAATAGAGACGATGCTTCCCCAATAGTGGAATCCTTGGGACACGTAATAAAATATATGCTGCTATATACTGCGAAGCTTGCGATGGTAACGTAATCGTGTCCCCAAAGCTTTTCGCTGGTAAGTTGTTCACAGCCACAAGCTTGCGATGGTAACGTAATCGTGTCCCCAATCCTTTTCGTTGGTGAGTTGTTCACAGCCACAAGCTTGCGATGGTAACGTAATCGTGTCCCCAAGCCTTTTCGCTGGTACGTTGTTCACAAACTTGCGATGGTAACGTAATCGTGTCCCCACACCTTTTCGTTGGTGAGTTGTTCCCAGCGACGAGCTTGCAGCTTGCGATGGTAACGTAATCGTGTCCCCAAACCTCTTCGCTGGTAAGTTGTCTAAAGCATGCTCTTTACATAAAGGGGACTTAATCTTAGATTTATTGACAATGAACCCATGGCGCTTTTCGACAACAGGTGCGCTCTCGTACCTTGTCGAGTCTTTGCTATGGTGACGCTACACAAAACTCGAGACGCTGCGGAACAACTGCTCTCCAACATGATCTGTATAGGCGGTGACCGTGATGCTCACTTTTTCATGGTTGAAAGCTTCATGATGCCACGATTATACTATCCTTTGCTGGTTTTACGGCTCATGACCTTCTTCATGACGGGCTTTGACTTCTTCACTTGCTTCTTGCTGCACCCATATGGTGAGGATCGCCTCGAGGCCGGATGAACAATCGGGCGGAGATATACTGCGGTGTTGCTCTCAATAGCCTGGTTGTGTCGTTTGGCCATGTACAAGATGATGAATCGGTGGCGATTTCCACGAAGTTCGTTAAAACTCGTGGAGAAGTGGCGAAACCATGAGAAGACTTGTTCACAAATCGATGTGTTCACGCCTTCAATGATGCGTCCCAACCTCTTGCGGTGACCTGATTTCAACAGCATGTTTCCTACACTCGATACACCAATAACTTCATGACAGATAGTTTGATTGTGTCAAGGTGCGGGGGTTATAAACACAATCTTTCGAATGCCCATATGCATGAAACCAATCGATGATGTAATCCTGGATCTGCTCTAGGGATTCATTGGTGCGGGCACACTTAACGAAAGAGCATGCGCGGTCATACACGAAGCAAGTGCACTTGGGGTACAACCAAAGAATGGAGTCCAAAGACTTCGTGACATATTCGTTGCATTCCGGCTCGTGCATGACCATGAGGAAGACGATGCGACCACTCGTTGGATCACAACACATAAATTAGCCATCCCTGTGCTTGCCGATGGGCTGCGAGTTCTTACGAGGACGTCCGCGCGTTTGCAAGGTCCATCTTCACAACAGGCTTTCAAGGCGAGATGACCATCACCTACCAAACATTTCACCTTCGACCTCGAGGTGGGGGGAAACAAAGCCGCATGACAATACGCACAGCAGATGTCCAATGCTTTATCTGTGACCTCGTCGTCCAGCACCAACGTCGTGTGTAGTCCTAGAACCTCAAACTCCTGCAATGCCAATGGTAGAACATAGCGGTCTGGTGCAATGTTCTGAAGGCCGCGTGAGAGTCCTCGTCTCCGAACACTTCGTTGCACGCATGCTCGATGGCACGAGTCGACAAATGACCTCTAAACACTAGCTCCTCATGATACTGCAAAGTACTGCAATGGAAAACCTCTTTTGGCATTCACAAAGAGGATCCCATCCGCGAAATCCTTGATGCTAAGCACGTTGATTTTCTTGCCTTCCTCCCACCGGAAGTTGTAGCCATAGGTTGCGCGACAGTTTCGTGCTGTGCACTGCTTGGACTGACGAATGACGTCGACCTGACCAGACAATGTGTAACAAATTGCTTCAAGCTGCCAGTCTGTCTTTTCGATGAGACTGCTCTGACACCCAGGAATGACCCAGGTTTGACAAGCACATGTGGGGACCTTCCTCTGTTCGCGTGCTGCTGGGCGACTAAAAACCTTGGCCGGCACCACCCGAAAGATCACAAAGCCGATGCACGAACTTTTTCTTTGAGGAACAAGTCGAAACAAAGTCGTCGAAGAATCATTCGCTAAGGTTTGCAAATAGGACATGCTGCAAACATACTCGCTTTCATTGTCGAAACGACGCACATAGCCCTGGAGAGACCTCCCACCTGTAAAATAGCGACACAAGTACATGCCATCTTTGAACACATTCTTGGACATCACGGGCACGATTTGCACCTGGAACTTTCGGATCATGTCGTTGAGTTGTAACACGCTGAAGGGACCATCCATGTCAAACTCGACCGGGAAACCAAACCATCTGAGTACTCGCACCCCACATACGTCACGCACAACTTGGCCTGCAAGTAGCCCTCCCGAAAGGTGATGCTCTGGAACGACGTCGGATTCTTCTGCGATGTCCATATCATCTGCCGTTTCTCCGTGGTGGATGTCTGCTGCTTTGTCTTGGTCAATCAGGTGCTCTAACTCTAATTCCAAAGTGTCTGGTTCTCTTGCTTCCGAGAGCTCATGCTCGTCATCACATGCCTGCAAAAAGCCTGGATTGTGCGGTGGATGTGCTGCATGTGTGCTGCGTGAGGGTTCTGCGGATGAGCTTGCTGGAGCTGCTACACTGGTGGATGTAGTTGTGGGCGCTGGACATGCTGCGCGGCTCCGCTTCTGTATGGGTGAGTTCAAATCGATGATTACTGGGCCTGCTCGTTTCAACGTCTGAAACACATTGCCGACTTCCTCATTCTTGGCTCGAACTGCCCTTTCACTTTCCCCGATGAGCTCTGGACGAAGTTCACGTTGAGGTTGGATGTCCCCAAACAAAGATCTACCTTGTCGGATGGTAACCGTGTGTGTGATTGATTCGCCGCGATGCAATCGATTCAAAACCTCATGGGACCAAACCATATCGGCATGAAAACTGGGAGGAAGAGCGTGTTTGTAAGGATCCTTCTTGTAGTCTCTGAAAATGTCTTTCTGCGTAGGGCTGAGGAGATCGTGAGGCTCGTTTTCTGGCCATTGCACAAACGGGACATTTCGGTGTTGAGGCTGTGCAAGTCTCCAATATATTCCATGGTTTGTGATGACGATGATGTGTGTGCGCGCGATAATGGCGTCCATATCTTGTGCTTCATCAATGCAAGCGAAGGATGGCTGGATGAGCTTCATGAAGTCTTTGTGCTAGATTTCCCAAATGTTGCTAGCCCGCATTTCTTTGACCTGCTCTTCATCAACGCATTTGTCATATGGATTGTTGCATGCTTGCCGACTGGCCCCTTGCTCGAAGTACGCCGAAGAATATCGCGCCCATACTGTCGCATCCTCCTCCTTATGAGTTTAACCAAAACCCTCATGTTATTTACACATCATTTTACTTTTCATTGCATTCTCAAACGGGGTGCTTGCCCTAGACGACAAGTGTCGTCTATGACAGTGTCACTGTCATGTAAAAAACGTTTGGGTTTATTCCAAGTTGCGGACGGGTTCAAGAAGGCTTCCAGAAACGAGGCGTCCATTTTCTGGAGCATGCCGTCGTCGAAGATCCCCGGCTTGAACTTAGTGAGAGGTTCCGCCTTGAAAAAGTGGAGGTGTTTTGCAGTCACGATGGTTGGTACCATTCATCACGTCCGGCTTCGTTGACCTCGAATTTGGATTGGCAGAACGCAACGGTTTTCGATGCCAAGGACTTCCCAGTGCGTGTTTTACCTATCCATGTGATGGCATGCTGACGAAGACTGCCCGACATATGGAAAAGAATTCCGTCCGAGGTCCAAGGCACCAAACTTTTCAAAGGGAAAGGCCAGTACTCCGAACTCTTCGCATTTTGCCGTCCCCGCATGTAGGTGTTGAGTGTGTGACAACCTTTGCTTCCTGCCAATTCTCGATGGGGCTCCCCGCTGTGTGTATTTGGGTATCTGTCCATTCCATGAACTGGTTTCTGTTCGATCTGGGTCCGTTGTCTCTGATGAAGCGATACCCTGCATCCCTGGCGCTCTGATCGATGGTGACTTTCTTCTCGAACTTGGGTTGTATAATCCAGTTTCTAATCTGTTTACCTCTCATGCGATCCATCATGTATGTGAGTCCGATCAACCCCTGTCTGGTGTGCCTGCCCCAGTCGAACTTCAAGGCTATGCCGTAACACATGTCCATGCACTCCTTGGCTATGATTTTCTTGCGGTGCAAGTAAACATGCTTCAATACATGCACATATATTATACTTCTCTGAAGTGTCTGCGGGCACGTCGTCAGGCGGGAGTGCGGTCAAGATGATGAGCTGCATAGTGTATCCTACCATTGGTTCTTTACGAAGCCGGAATGGTTCGGGAAGGCCCTTATAATTCGAGGTGGCACATTCCTTCACGATTACATTCTGGAAGTAATCTGAGGTGACATCGATCTTCACGTGCTGAACTGCGTCGCAAAATTGCTCCACCTTGCCGGATGTACTCTCAACGAAACGTACCGGTAGATCGCCTACTTTGACTTCTCCGTCTGGACGATTGATGGTGATGGGGCGCCTTTCGAATTTGAGCTTGAGCCCCTGGCCTGTAGTTTGCACAACCGCCTCGTCAACAGTGAGTGACCCATCTTGCCCACCTAACTCTCGGACCAAACCAGGTATGTGAGCCCCCGGAAAGTCTGCCATAGCACAAGTCTAGATGGAAATGGAATCGAGCGGTTTCGAGCACGATGCTGCGTGTAGTTCAGCAAAGTTTTGTGCGTGTGTCTTCATGTTTTGATTTTCGGGTCGTGTGATAATTCAAACCCTAAACCCTAAACCCAACCTCCAAAAAACGCTAAGGCAAGGATTCAAACCTCGGCCGCTGGAAGACCTGGCTCCGCTTCTGGGTTTTTGTCAAGCGGTTTTGCTGTTATGACTATTTTATAAGGCTCTATGGACTCATAGTTTAAGGCATTTGAGGCCAGAGGCCAAACTATATAAGGCGTTTTGGCTACTGTGAGCCCTATAGGGTTAAGGAATACCATTGAGGAATATACCAGGGTTCCTTAAAGGGCTCCTTAAAATGTTCTATAAGGGTTCTATAAAGGAATGAAGGGATACACCCCTCAAGTCATATTAGGGTTCCTACGATAATTCAAAGAATAATCCTCAATCACAGGGTAACCTTCTTCAAAGGGTCCAAAGGCCCCTCTCTTTAGATACTCGGATTTGGGATAATGGTTATGTAGGTTACTGTTTTGGGGATGATATGATCATTCCGTACTTGGACCCTTCGGGTGGGTTTAGGGTTAAAGGTTCGGGACTTACGAGGTTTTGCGGCAAATCCGCTCTTTCCTTGTTATGATGACTTCAATGAAATCCCCCGAAGCCCTGTGCAACCCAGCCAAGCAAGTATACAAGCCGTGGTACAAACCAGAGCCTACCTGGTTTCCCTCTCTGCTTATTAAAGTAATGTAGGCTCCTTAATAAGTAGAATGGGGTTTTGGAGCCCATTGTACGATAGCTATAATAAGGAACCTCCAAAATAGGATAGGCAATTCTTTAGGCCCCTATAGTAACCTTGAAGGAGCCACACTCTTCGACTCCTTTAAACCATGGCACTTATGACCCTAAGTACTAAGGGTCCATGTACCCAAATAGTACATACTTTAGGCACAATGTACCTATATAGGGAGTACTTCAAGGCCAAAGTACATACTATTTGGGTACATGGACCCTTAGGGTTAAGCCATGGCACTTATGAAGACCCCAGGGAAGCCCAATGAGTTTGGTTTTCGGGTTCCGGGTTTAGGGAGCTAAGTTCCAAGCAGGTCAGTGGGAGTTAGTAAGTAGGGTTACAAGGAGCCATACTTATAAGTACGTATTGCCCGATTTCAAGGACATACAACCTTACTTATTAAGTGCCATGATCCTCCAAGTAAACCTAAACCCTAAACCCTTTATGGAACCCCTTATAGAACCCTTACTGGTACCCTCGTAACACCTTATGCGTGGCTGAATGCCATGGCCCTACAGTGGTGGGCCTTTTTGACGATGGTAGGGTTGTCGAAGCTAAGCCCCTGAAACGATAAGGGCTACCTTATTGCTTTTACTCGTCGTACCGGTACTACTCCATACTCTGAATGGTTGTGGGCACTAACAACCCTACTGTTTGGCTATTTGGACCCTCAGAGTAACAAGAACCCAGTCATCCTCTTGCGCTAAAACAGGGAGGTTGGTCTCCAGCTCGTTTCGTCCCTTGAACCGGTTCTTGAGGAATCAGTTTACGAGTCAGGGTGTTGAAAACTGTGCCCTAAACCCACAACCTCTAGATCCTGAAACTCTCAACCCTAAACCCCTTTGCACCCTGAACCCAAAACCCTAAATTCTGATAGCACAAAGCTGAGACCAAAGCCGTCCACTTGCACGCAAGATCAAGCTGCCAAGCCCGCATGCTCTTTTCAAGCGGCTGGCGGCGTTTAGTGTTTAGGCTTTATAGGTTTCGTAATTTCATGTTAATGTGTTTTCAGGAGCCGTAAGAAAGAGCTTTCATATGAAATGTAGTACGCTCCCATGAATCCGTACACGCTAAGAGATGATGACGATGACCCCTCTAGGGTTTTCTAACGGGTGGATAGGGTCCTTAACTAAGGGATGCTCCTGAAATCTCAATCTAAGGGTCGAAGTACCGCTTGCTTATGGTTTCCCAATTAAGGAATATAGCCTAAATTTAAATCATAATATGGAGCCGTGTATAATTTAAGCCACAGCCCAAGGAAGGGATATTGGGATCTCTGGGTTCTGGTACGAGGCCCAGAAAAGTGCGCAGAGGATTGTTGGTCCGGCAAGTCTTCTCTCTTAGGATGAACCCATGGGCCCCTAGTTAAGCCTGGGATCCTTATATACCTAATACCCAGGCCCTCAAAAGTAAGTAAAATAATGGCACAATACCTATAAAAGGCTATTATTCTACATACTTTTAGGGTCCAGGTATATACCCTACTTGTACCCTTTATGGTCCCTTAAAAGGGCTAAGGGCCCATACTAGGGGCCCATGGCTTCAAGCTTAGATTCTCTACACGGTTTACGGTCTCCTTTTCAGGTTCTAGATGGCTTTCCATATGGGTTCGTATGACCCTACTTGGAGGATGATGGGACTTAGTAAGTAAGGCTGTAAGGACCTTACAACTCATGTTATAAGTTGTAATACTTATTTATAATTGCAGTTACCTGGGTGTCTGTAGAATGCTGACGGTATCCGGAGAATGGAGAAGTCCTCGACCCCTTTGCTGGGGGATTTGGGGGGAAGTCCTGTGCCTGCGTGCTTCTTCTGCATGCTTTCTGGGCTTGAGGTTTGTGGACATGGGGTTTAGGGCATAGAGTGTAGAGCCTCAGGGCCTTCCTGTTCATGTGTGGTTCATGAATTTCGGAATTGGGGCTTGAGGATTCAGGATTGAAAGCTGGCTGATTCAGGGCTTCACATATCCATCGGCTTCCGTCTTTCGGGACAAGGATCCGAATGCCCTCACATGGAGAAGCTTTCCTGCACAGGCTTGCGCAGCAGCCTCAAAGCGTGGAGAGCGTTCTTGAAGGGTGCTTTAGGGTGTGGTTTTTAACGGGTTGGGCCAAGCTAGATGTAGGGTTCTAGGTACAGGGTGTAACTAATTGCTCAGAAGATGCCATTTATGTCCATGAACACTGTCGGAAGAGGCTTAACACTGTCGAAAGACCCCTTGACCAATGCAAGCGTACATCAGCTCTCTGGGTAGAGAAAGCACAGAAGCCCTAAATCCTAGAGCCCTAATTGCTACCCCTTGTCCTCAAACTCTGGACCTGATAATGCCCAAAAGCCATCCTCTACCCTCAGGCTCCTGGACCCTTGGAGTGAGGTCCCAAAACCCTAGCCCCAAAAGCCGAGACCCTCCCCCAGAAGGCCCAAGACCCTGTTTGGAGCCTTAGGGTAGGCTCAGTGCAGAACTTTCTGCGGTCGCACAAACCATGTCCAGGGTGTCTTATCGTGGCCTTACCCTAAGGCTCCATGTGCCCATATAGTAGGTACTTAGGCCTGAAAGAGGTCCCTGTATAGGTACTTTAAGGCCTCCAAGGGTGTTTAGGTTTAGGGTTCCAACAATCTCTCTTTTTGGGAGGGTCTGTCTTGGCACTTGAAGTGGCTCCAGGGCATGGCATACAAGTCGTAAGACGTTCGATGCTGATGTGCATAAGGGAAAGAGACTTCGGCAAACACAACTTTGATGCCCAGGTCAAGATAATCAGATAGGCTCCGGAAACTCGGCACGCTCACGCAATGATTTCCGAGGCACATCTTCTTCACCCAGAGGGTCCCACATACACTACCATTATGGAATTAGGTCCCCAAAACCAAAACAGGGATGGTTTTTTTGGGGCCTAATTCCATAAATAGTGTATATGGACCCTCTGGGTCATAAAAAGGGGTAAAGAACCCTCGAGAACCTTTGAACCCTTACAGAACACGTATAATATGTAAGGGCTTTAATAATTAGAATAGGGTTTGGGGCCCAATATACTATAATTATGAAAAGGAACCTCCAAAATAGTTTTAGTAATTATTTAGGCCTCTATAGTAGATAGATCGAGATTTGGGCTTTGTTTTATGCTTTGGAGTTTAGGGTTTGGTGTCAGGCTTAGGGTTACATGACGTTGGGTGTATATGGTTGGGTGGATCTGGCTCGAGGTGAGTCGCGGTGTCCAGAATCCTAGAGTCCAAGCGCCGTGCTTCAAACTATGAAGCGTCAACAAGGTATCGCTCCAAGACGCTGCCTTGCACCCGAAACCCTGAAACCGAAACCTAAATCCTGAACTAAAAATGCCCGTAAACCCTAATTCCTATACCCCAAGCCCGAATCCAGATACGCTCATCCCCAAAGCCCACAACTTTCGGAAATCCCTCAAGCGTCCCAAACCCCAAATCCTCACCCCTCCCTATATAGGCCTTAAAGTAACTATATAATGTGGAGCCTTTGGGAACCTGGAAGTCTGAATCCTTATCCCAAAGGGTCCAAGTATCATTATGGTATATACTTAGACCTCCAAAATACCCTATAAGTATATACCATAATGATACTTGGACCCTTTTGGAGCCTCAGGGCCCCTTGTTCATCACCATGGCGCCTGTCCAGCTTCGCATGAGCCTGTCGCACAGCAACCTCCAGTGCGGTGCTTCTGGGAAACAGAGCACGTTGTCAGGTCTAGGGGTTTAGGGTTGAGGCATTACCCATAGGCCCCGCAAGTAGCTCCTTTTTGGGATTACCTTACAGAATTCTAAATATTAACCCCCAAAAGGAACTACTATGGGGCCTATGGGTAGGCCTTTATCCACGCGGGTTGGCAGTTCAGACCTTCGAAGGAAAAAGACCTATTCCTGAAAGGAGCTTGCGTACAGGCAGCTGTGCGAGACCAAGATATTCATCAGTACTTACCGTGTATATAGGGGTCTTGCTCGCAACTCTGGCACAGGAAGGGTCCTCTCCCGTCTACCGTTTAAAACAAGAACTCTAAGTCACAACCCTAAGGCCTAAGGCTGTAAGCCCCAACCCCCGAAATCTCTCCTGTCCTGCTCCGAGAACCCTGCAGAGGGATCCTAAACATGATTCCGGGTAGACTCCACAAAAACTGGGACCCCGTAAAATCCAACACAACCCCCTACAGAACCCCAACGGACTCTGTGTATTCTCTAACATGGTTCAGGTTATGTCGCGTAACGCCCGAGGCCCTAAAACCCAAACCCCAGATGAAAAGACAGGGTCAGCTTCCGCACGAATTTCCCCGTCTTGCCAAAGCCTTTGCCACGGGATCGGTAGCTCTTGCGGAAATCTTGGCGTTGCGGACCAAGGCGGTTCGCCGGAAATCCGAGCATCAGGACGAGAACCCCTGCTTGTTTTGGTAGGGCCAGGGCCGGAACCGCAAGAGGGTGTTGTAAGAGCCTCCAAACAGGTCTTAGCGGGCATCGGCTTGCGCGAAATGCTTCCCTTGCTTGCCTGCGGTAGGATCAAACGAACTGTGCAACGATGATGCTTATGGTATGCGTCTTTGCGTGTGATATGCCTCACGCATAGCATTGTGCACTTGTCACACACTTCGGTGCATGCCAGCACCTCCCGCCGTTGTATTTGACGAGTTGGAGGTGGAGGATGCAAGTGATTTCCCAGACCCCCGGGAGGATCCAAAAAGTAGATCCCTTAATGGGGGTTCCTACAAAGTACACTTGGTAGTATAGGGCCCCAAATTAGGGGATCTACTTTCTAGATCAAAACCCTAAACCCTCAACCCCTAAACCCTAAACCCTGAACCCCTAAACCCCTAAACCCTAAACCCGCCTTTCTAGATCCTCCCACTTCGGTTCAGGCCGCCGGTACAAGACAGATCGAGCCAGGCCCTGAACAAAAAGCCCCCCATCCTAAACCCAAAACCCCGAAATCCTAAACCCCAAATCCTGAATCCAAAAAGTTTATAGGGTTTAGGGTTTAGGGAAAAGCCCTACACCGTAAACCCTAAACCCCATATCCTAAAGACAAACCCACAAGCCCTACACTCAAAACCCCTGACCCCTAAAACCCCTACAGTAAACCCCCTACCTTGGCTCTCCCAAACCAACACGTCTGGAGTGCTAACCGAGTCTTATCAAAACGTGCTTCAAAAGCCTCGACTTTAAGACACCGATCTCAGTATACACTTCAGGTTTAGGGTTTAGGGGTGTAAGGTTAGGATCTAGGAGTTGGGGGGTTTAGGGTTTAGGCTAGAGGCCCCGACAGGACTCTAGGGTGTTAGGGTCTGCCCGTAGTAGCCGTACTTAGTCAGTTGCTGAGTTCATAAGCCCCAAAAAGTGTGCGCTTTTAGTTTTATAGTGGTATTATCCCAAAAAGTTTAAAGTGTATCCACTCAGCTACTACGCGTTGTGTTCAGGAATGCATGAGGCTGACTTTGTGCTGACGTCCTCGCAAAGCCCTACGTAGCAACTGAGGCCTTCCCCCAAAAAAACGAACCCCCAAAGCCTAAAGAAGCTCTATCCCTAAGGGACCCTAGCTACTCAAGGGTACTTTATAGGAACCCCCTTAAGGGATCTACTTTTTGGATCCTCCCGAGGGGTCTGGGTTTAACCATAGAAACCCTAAGGGTCCAAGTACCTAGCTATCATACACTCTCCAAAAAAATACCCTACATAACTATTATCCCAAGCCCGAGTACCTGACTATTGGGTGCTTTGGACCCTTAGGGTATCGCACCCCAAACACTCAGCCCTCAGCCCTGCCAAGACCTGCTAATTCCCTCCAGAAAAGGAGACCTCACCCCCAAAAGGCCCCTTCATCCTGTGAGATAGGCCTCCACTTCTTGGAGCATCTGCCTCGTGACCTGAAGAGAAAAGCTTTGTGAACGTTTTGGTTCTCATGTCGGTTGCATGATCATAACGGCTACTGTCAGTGGCAAATCTGACCAGCTTGTTCAACGACCTCATCTTGTCACGATAGAACCTAATAAAACCCTATAGGAAAGACCAGCAAACGTCTCCTCTACAACCAAATAGGGTTCCTAGACAAACACATTGAAAGACACCCACCCATATCATGTCCTCACCATGTTGCCCCTTTTCAACCTTGAAGAGCCCCGTGCGAGGCAAACCTCACCTTGCTACTTGTATTGCACTTCACCTAAACTCCTGCAAAACCGGAGCAACTAGAACAGGGTGTTGGGGTAGCCTGTGGTACGTATGATTATAGCAAGGAGCCCTCAAGAACAAAATTGGAAAGCTTTCCGACCTTCATTGTATACCAATAGAAAACCCCATGAAGCTCCCAAAAACGAATTCTCACCTTCTAGGTTCCTGAGTAGCCCCTTTATAATAAGGGTGCCCGTTTTCCTAATATTCAGTTATAATAAGAGGACCCCAAAACAAAAAGGGCAAAAGGGTACTGCTCAGCAACCTAGCCTTGCTATCGTGGTTCCACACCCAAAGGCCCGAACCCGAAACTCTAAACCCTAAAGCCCCTACACCCTAAACCCTAAATCCCAAAATCAAAAATCTTAAAACCCAAAACCCAAAACCCTAGAACCGTGAACCCCCAGACCGTAATTTTGGGTTTAGGGTTTTAAGATTTTTTATTTGGGGATTTAGAAAAACCCTAAGCCCCAAAACCCTAAACCCTCACCTTGTTATCGTGGTTCATCTTCGCCACATGCAAGCTCTTCGCCGGCCCATGGAGCTGCCTCTGATTCTCAGGGTCCTACCTCTAAAGGAGACCTTAAGGGGATTCCTTTAAGGGCTCCTTAAAGGGATCCCTTTAAGGGCTCCTTAAAGGGATCCCTTTAAGGGCTCTTCAAGAGAGAAATGCCTTGTGGGGGCCTTGGAGTTTAGGGCTTTCAGGGTTCTAGGGTTTAGGGTTTAGGGCTCAAGGGTTCTGGGGTTTAGGGCTCTAGGGTTCTAGGGCTCTAGTTTAGGGTTTAGGGTTTTGGGGTTCTAGGGTTTAGGGTTCGAGGTTTAGGGCTCTAGGGTTTTAGGTTCTAGGGTTCTAGGGCTCTAGTTTAGGGTTTAGGATTTTGGGGTTCTAGGGTTTAGGGTCTGGGGTTTTAGGGTTTTGGTTGCTACAGGAAACAATCGGTGGGTCTATCTAGGGTAAACATAACCCGTATAGCACCATGGTACTGGTAGAGCAACTAAGAAGAGCCCTGCCCACTGATCATTCCCAGCACCCCTAGACCCTAAACCTCAAGCCCCTGATAGATCTGCGTATGTAAAGCCCCTTGCACAAGTTTGCTACCCCAGCAAATCCGTGCAAAACCAACAAACAAAACATTCTGAACGCTCTGTAAAAATAAAACCTTTCTAAGACGTCTGAACCCTGAACCCTACAAAACCCTACGGTAAACCTTGACGACGAATCATCCCCAGCTGCACGCAGCTATCCCTTGCGGAAGCCTCATGCTTATGTAAAACCCTACCTAACGAATCCCTAAACCCTAAACCCTAAACTAACGAACCGTTAGCCGGAGAAGAATCCCGAAATCCGAAAGCGCAAACCACATGAACCATTTTAGCCGCCACTAAGCCTTGAACCTGAACCCCAAACCCTCAACCCCAAACCCTAAACCCTGTAGATCCCTGTAAGGACCTCTTTTAAGGAACCCTAAACCCCAAATCCTAATCCCTTAAACAGTATGATTATCAGAACCCTATATGCGCCGAAACCTTTAACCAAGCACCAAAAAGCAGCAGGCCAGTATGTTAAGCTCAAAGAAAAGTCCTAAACGCCGATCATTCCCGGTCGCATGCAGCCCCATACCAATCATTGCTTCATAGGACCATCTAATATAGTGGAAACCTACAACAAAAAACATTGTAACATAGAAGCAAAGGGCATTAAAACCTAAACCTAAACCCTAAAACCCTGTAAACCCTAAAGCCCTGAACCCTGAACTCTAAAATCCTAAAACCCTAAGCCCTAACCCCCAAAATCCTTAAATCCTAAAACCTAAACATCCCTAAACCCCTAAAAACGAGGTCATTCCCAGGCGCATGCAGCCCGCCACGAACTCCTCGAGGTCGATAAGCCCACTCCGATCGGCGTCGATGATCATGAAGAGGCTCCAGACGTCCTCTTCAAAGCGGTTTAGGGTTGGTGTTTAGGGTTCCTTTAGAAGGATCTATAAGGGTGCTATTCTACAGATTTAGAGCCCCGTTCTGCAGATTGAAGTGTTAGGGATTAAGGATTAGCCCTTGAAACACTTAAGAAGGGTGCTGTAGAAGGGCTCCAGACGTCCTTTTCAAGGGTTCTGAAGATTTCGGGTTTAAGGTTTATGGGGTTTAGGGTTCAGGGTTTATGGGGTTTAGGGTTTATGGGGTTTAGTGTTTAGGGTTTATGGGGTTCAGGGCTTACAGCTTAGGGCTTAGGGATTAATCCTGTTTCTAGGGTGCTAGAGTAAGGCTCCAGACGTACTTTTCAAAGCGGCTTGGGGCTTGGGGGTTCTTTAGGGCTGCTTTGTTCGGGGTTTTGGGTTCAGGGTTTAGCGATTGGGGATTAGTCCTGTTCTAGGGTGCATAGTAAGGCTCCAGACGTCCTTTTCATGGTTTGGGGTTTAGCAGTTTGAGGTTGAAGTGTTAAAAGGGTTTCGGGGTTAGGGGTTTGGGAGATAAGATGTCCTTGAAGAAACCGATTTAGGGGTTCGGGTGTTTAGTGGTTCAGGGTTTAGTAGTTTAAGCTTTGTAGGGTTTAGTAAGTCCTGTCCAAGGGTGCTATAGAATCATGTTCTATAGAGTTCAGTATGGGTACTCCAAACGTTCCCTCAAGGTCGGTCTGTATTGCGGGGTCTCTTGGGGGGTTTTACAATGCATATTGGTAGTACGGCTATAGCTCTTAAGTCAAGGTCCCATGGCGAAAACACAGCACTAAGTATGATAGTCTATAGTCTTTCAACGCAGAATTATCGGAAAACCACCCTAACCTAAATCATACACCCCAAACCCCAAACCCGAACCTAAATCATACACCCCAAACCCTTACCCCTAAATCCCCTTATAAACCTTAAAACCCCCGAGTCCGACAGAGGATTTTCAGGCCGCACCCAGTAAACAGCCTAAACCCTCACTTAGTTGCTGAGTTCATAAGCCCCCAAAAGTGTACACATTTAGTTTTATAGTGGGTAGTATTGTCCAAAAAAGTGTACAGTGTATCCACTCATCTTCAAGCCTTGAAGAAAAAGGAGACAAACCAAACAAAAACAGGCATACAACGGCTCAGGGTTTAGAGTTTAGGCTTCAGGGAAAATTGAAAACACTGAATTAACAACTGAGCCCTAACACGCAACCCGTAAATTAAACCCTCATAAACCCAAAACCGTCCTGTGTGGAGATGCCCATGGACTCCAGGAACCCGGAGAGCTTGTCTCGGTGGAGGGCCTCCTTCGTTTTCTTGACAGGTTCCCTTAAGGGTTCCTTAACTTTCCCTGTAAGGGTTCCTGTAAGGGTTCCTTTTCAGGGTTTAGGGTTTAGGGTTTAGGGGTTAGGAGCTAGTGTTTAGGGTTTGGGAGGTCCCTTTAAGGGTTCCCTTGAATTTCCTTCAAAGGTTCCTGTAACTCTCTTCTTCGATGACCGGGCCCCAAAACATGAAACTGAGCAAAACAAACGAAATACATAAGGCGTTAAAGATTAAAGCTCTTCCATTGGCTATATAAGGAGGGTTCTGCAATGGTTCCTTTAAGGGCTAAGGCTTCAGGGGCTGAAGGTGTGCGCGCCTCCTTCGCTTGCTAGGCTTTGTGATTTACTTGAGGGCCTCTTCTTGATAAGGCTTAGTGGAAGAGGGTTTAAGGTTTAGGGGTAGGGGCCTTTGTTGTTAGAGTATGATCAGGGTTTTGGTGGTACATTCTCATTCTTGCAAACGTATAACACGGAACCCTATAGAAGAATGGTAATGGTAATTCTTCAGGCCCCTAAACCCTTATGGAACCCTTGCCTGATTAATTAGAGGTTCCTGAAAGGTACCCTTAAAGGTTCTAGGGGTTTAGTGTTTAGGGATTTAGGATTGGGGAATTAGTGTTTACGGCCCTTCTTCCTATAACTAGCGTCTGTGACAAATCTCGAAACCTTGGGCCTGCTGACACCTAGAATCCCAGAGGGTCCATATACACTACCATTATGGAATTAGGTCCCAAAAGACCATCCCTGTTATGGTTTTGGGGACCTAATTCCATAATGGTAGTGTATATGGACCCTCTGGGAATCTCAGTTTTTGCTGTAAACCCACAGCGCTAAACCCTAAACCCACCATACTACCCTCAAACCCTGCATTCTAAACTCTAGAGACTCAAACTGAAGACGAGAAACTCAACAAGCCCCACAACCTTGAACCCTGCAGCCCACTTGAGGGCCTACAAACCGCAAAGCCCGAACAAACCCCACAGCCCTAATCCAAAGCTTCAGTCGGGTCCAAGACGCAAATCGTAGTGTTCTAATGCCAAGAAGAATGCAGTTATAGTCTTTGGGACCTGAAACCCAAATATGTGAGTCACCATAAACCCTAAACCCTAGCCTCAAAAAACCCTTCACCCGATCTAACTCTAGATCCCGAACCCCAGAAACCCCAAACGCCTCAACCCCAAAGATCTAAGAGAAAAGCAACCCTAAACCCGAAACCCGAAAGACCGTAGAACCCCTACAGAACAAATCTATAGAAATCCGTTTATAAATTCTGATAAAAGATCGTGAAAAATATGAAAACCTGCATCACATCCAAATTTCGATGGACGGACATAGGAAACATAACCCTAAACCCCAAACCGAAAAATACACCCTAAGCAATATATAAGCCCTAAACCCGAAACCCCAGATAAACCCTAAACCCTAAACCCTGCAATCCGAGCTCCCACGGAGCCTTAAGATCTCGCAGGCTCACCTCTGCGGAGAAAGCACAGTGAAACCCCGTAATGTCGGGGCCGGGCTTGGTTTTAGGGTTCAGGATTTAGGCTTTAGGATTGAGAGTGACGGGGGTTCCTTTAACGGATCATTAAAGGGGTCCAGAAGGGTTTAGGGTTCAGGGCTTTGCTGGCAATTATTCCCCAAGGGTTTAGGGTTTAGGGTTAGGACCCACTAATCCGATAATTGGGCTTCTATGATCGCAACTATCTGATTATTAGTCTCTTGGCCTTCTTCCAACGGTTCCCAATTAAAGGCCTTAGTTCCGGCTTGATTATTCTAGCGGCCTTAATGACTAGCATAGGGTGTTGGGGCATGTTGTAGTATAGGTATTGTAAAAGTGTAGATATAAGAATTTTTCTTCAGGAGCAGTAGTGCTGCGTACTTATCCCGACCCCCATATTGCTCTTGCCTGGTCTTATCAATTATCTTCGAGGGCACATGAAGGGCTCCTGGACGGGGAGCGTTTAGGGGTGTAGACTTCTAGGATTTTGGGGCTTAGAGTTCAACGTGTGGTTTCAAACTTAGGGCCAACGGTCCTGATGCCCTAAGAATCTAAGGACTCGTATATTAAGGCTGTTGGGCCCAAAGACCATACTATACAAGGCTTTTGGGCTATTTTGATGCCCAGGGATGTGTATTCTGACGCGTTGACAGGCCCTAAACCCTAAACCCTAAACCCAGGACTTCAAGGGCGGGGTTGAGTCGTCGCAAGCATGTCAGAACTCAAGCCCTAAACCCCTAAACCCTGTCCCACACAGGGCCCGGTCCCGAAGCCTTAGAGCAAGAAGTGAGTTTAAGCTACCGACATCATAAGGAGGCCTCGAAGCAAAAGGACTCTTAGACTACATGATCAAGTCCTTACTATAACGACGCCAAAAGAAGGGACCCCCAATTGCAAGACCACCCCCATAATGCCCTGTCGTCATAAGGGGTCCACCCCTACAAAAAACCTTATCGGATAATCCCCTATGGCAGGCTCACCAAAAAGTACAGTATTTCGGTGTGGGGGCTTGGGGGTTCGGCAGAATTCCCTGTGGATGTTGCTTTCCTGAGCCCTAAACCCCTAAACCCCTAAAGCCTAATACCCGAAACCCCTAAACCCTCAAACCCTAGGCCCAGGCTTGCGAAAGGCTTTAGGATTCCGCCGATCTTGAACGGGCCTTGCCATCCTGCATCCCGCAGCCCAGGGTTTAGGGTTTAGGGTTTAGGGTTTAATTAGGTTTTAGGCTACAGAATGCACATTGTGGGTGGTGGTCAAAATTTGGGTCCCTTTTTGGGTCCTTAATATAATACGGCACCTAATATTTAGGGTACCCAAAAAGGGACCCTAATTTTGACAACCACCCACATGCATAGACATATACAGGTATGCAAAGTATGCCTGTATGTATGCATGCATGTATGTACGCATGCCCTATAAAGCCTAAACCGTCTACAATCATCCGAAAAATAGAACCTGTGTGCACGGGTGATTTTTCGGGCCCCTAAGCCCTAAACCCAAAACCCATACCCAAAAATCGTAATCCACTGGAAATCTCCATACCCAACACACCGGTCAATCCCAAAAGCCTAGACACCACAAATCCCAAACCCCAAAAAACGAGACACCCTAAACCTAAAACCCGAAACCCTAAATCCCTAAACCCCTAAAGCCCCAAACCCCTAAAGCCCAAAACCTTTACCTGAATCTTTCCCAAAGGCCCCTCGAAGCTGAGCCACCTGATTTCCGACGTTCCCCTCGACCGTCTGGATCTTTTCGAAAAACCCACGGAGGGATTCGACCTGCAAAACGCGGATGCCGGGCGTCGGTTCAGGGTTTAGTACTTGGAGGTTCATGGGTTTTTAGGGTTCCTTTATGGGTTCCTTTAAGGGTACGTACTACAGTTTAAGGATTGGGGGTTTAGGGTAGTTATAAGTGGAGTTAGAAGTCCCCTACTTATAACTCCACTTATAACTACCCCTGAACCTCTAAGTAGGGTTTTGGGTTTCAGATGTTGGGGTTAGGATGGTTTAGGGCACATGCGGTTTGGAAGGGTCGTGTAAGGATCTGATGTAGAAGCCTCAATGCTAAAAATAGGGCTTGGGGGTCCATGAGAATGTCCATGAATAGACTATAAGATACTATATTAATAGTAAGGAACACTAAGGAACACGAATAGATACGAAATACTCAGGCTTCTAAAGAAATGATAGGTGTCTTGTCAGCATCTACACGTGGTTTCCAGCGAGTCTCAGGTTGTTACAGGGGCTTAATCGAGGTGAAGCCATGGGGTTTAGGGTTGAAGTAGCGTTTAAGGTTTAGTGGTGTGGTGTGCCTCACTAGAGATTTAGAGTTCAGGGGACTTTTCGAGCATAGAATCGCCTAGAATCCGCAGTGTGGACAAGGCCGCCCAGAACTCGGCAGGTTGTTCCTTCCGCAGCAACCTAGTGGAGTGAGTTCTCCACTAGGTTGGTGCCCTTGGAGTACTCGACCTGCACAAGTCGCAGTCCACCCCAAACTTCCGAAGGTGCGCCGGAGAAACTCAGAAGCCAGCCCCGCTTGAGCCATCTTCAACTGGAGGTTTCATTAGGGTTTAGGGTTTAGGGTATGCCCAAGCTGGCAGCCCCGCGGTCTGCAGCCTGGCAGCACCAGGCTGCAGCAATGGCGTGGCATCACAATCCACGCGAACAGAGCTTTTCAAGGCATGGTGCATAGAGGTACGAGCACTGCGAACGTGTGCCGATGGAGGTGTGGACCTCGTCGGCAAGTGTTGGCTGATAAATGAATGCGGTAGGTACAGCAAACAGACCGGGATAACATAGACACCTGACTGTCTGGTTGAGCAATAAACCAGAGATCGTGTGTGGCCGGCGCTACACAGGCAGAAGGCAATGTTGCAAAGTACCCAAGTCGGACCAAGTCGCTACACCTTGACCCTAAACCCTAAACCTGAACCCTTAAACCCCCTAGGTTCAAGGCCCTAAACGCTGCTGTTTTACCAGCCGGACAGCGACCTTTCAATTGAACAACATCGTCTTAAAGCATTTCTGGGACTGAGGAGTAGGGGAGGCTTCAGGGTTGAGGGTTAAGATATACCCTACCCTACACCCTGAGCCCCTAAACCCTAAACGCTAAACCCTAAATAGCGTTTAGGGTATATAGGGTTTAGGGTATGTTGGGGTTTAGGGTAAATAGGGCTTAGGGTTTTGCGTACATAATGTTTAGGGTTTAGGGTATAGGGATTGACATCGCTTCCTAGGAAGTTTGACGCCTGTTGCGACGGTTGCGGGCCTGAAGCCCGGAAATTTTTTCGCCAAATAGGATTCTAGACTGAAGGTACTTGGAGGTTCAGGGGTAGTTATAAGTGGGGTTGTAACTAAGGTTCCTTTAAAGGCTTCCATCAAGGGCTCTATAAGGAGTCTATTAGGGGTTCAGGGTTTAAGGTAGCTATAAGTGGGGTTATCACTATGGTAACTATAACTATAAACCATTTTAGGGGACTTCTAACTCCACTTAGAACTACCCATGAACCTCCAAGTAGACCACTGTGGGATTGGGTATAGCTATTGGCTCAGGGTCAAGGGTTAAGCACTCGGTTCTAGAATGACATCAACGACAAGGAGGTTCGCACTAAGATGATATGATATGGGCTTCAACATGTTGTTCCAAGCAAGACTTGTCAACAAACTCTCCTGCACTTATCTTCAAGATTTCCAATAGATTTCCGGCTTGCTGTAGAGTATTCAAGTTTACGGTGCACCACGGCCTGTGCAGCTTGTTGCTTCATCTGCTTCATGATGGCAATGTCCTCACTGAGAGGCACAGCTTCGCACAACCACCAGGCATGAAACTAAATTTTCTAAAGGGCTTCGGGGATTAGGGGTTTAGGGTAAGTGCGTCTTGGCTATGAAACCGTGAACCGTGAGCCATAAACCGGAGCAATTGTTGGGCCCCGGGGCAAAAAGCAGCAGTTTAACCCTGCTTCTGCACATCCCAAACAGTAGACTTCAATAGACGGTGGGGCCTCAACTCAGTTTTGGTGTCTCTCTGGAATTGTAGTATAACTGAAATAAGGAAACTTTAAGGAATAAGCTTACTACTTACTCAGGCTTCTATACTAAACCCAGTCCTGCCTGCAGTTTTACCGAGCCCACCAGCTGAGTGTTTGCTAAATTGCACGGACCATGGACGATCTAACTGCAAGTTTTGCAGGGTCCGGGAAGCAGTTTTGGGTCTTGGATTGTGCAATTTCGGGCTTCCTAAACCCTAAACCCTAATTAAATTACTACACCCCAAAACCTGAACCCTGAGCTGGCCCTGATCCCTGGCCTTGGGAAGTAGACCTTTGAGTGAGGGGGCTTCAGCCCTAATCCAAAACCCCTATCATGAAGGGTAAATTAACGGCCTTCATCTTAGCATGCCTATCATAATTCAGATAGAAGCGTGAGGTTCTGGATTTTCCAGGCTGCTACATCTTACCTCATTCTTCTCCTGCTGCATTCGACGAAAACAACTACAGGTGGTACACCCTAAGCCCTAAACCCTAAACAACTACTAAAACAGGTGGCACACCCTAAACCCTAAACCCGGAACGCTAAACAACTACAGGTGGTACACCCTAAACCCTAAACCCTAAACAACTACAGGTGGTACACCCTAAACCCTAAACCCTAAACAACTACAGGTGGTACACTCTAAACCCTAAACCCTAAACAACTACAGGTGGTACACCCTCAACCCTAAACCCTAAACAACTACAGGTGGTACACCCTAAACCCTAAACCCTAAACAACTACAGGTGGTACACCCTCAACCCTAAACCCTAAACAACTACAGGTGGTACACCCTAAACCCTAAACCCTAAACAACTACAGGTGGTACACCCTAAACCCTAAACCCTAAACAACTACAAGTGGTACACCCTAAACCCTAAACAACTACAGGTGGTACACCCTAAACCCGAAACCCTAAACAACTACAGGTGGTACACCCTAAACCCTAAACCCCAAACAACTACAGGTGGTACACCCTAAACCCTAAACAACTACAGGTGGTACACCCTAAACCCTAAACCCTAAACAACTACAGGTGGTACACCCTAAACCCTAAACCCTAAACAACTACAGATGGCACACCCTAAACCCTNTAAACCCTAAACAACTACAGGTGGTACACCCTAAACCCTAAACCCTAAACAACTACAGATGGCACACCCTAAACCCTAAACCCTAAACAACTACAGGTGGTACACCCTAAACCCTAAACAACTACAGATGGTACACCCTAAACCCTAAACCCTAAACAACTACAGGTGCCACACCCTGAACCCTAAACCCTAAACAACTACAAGTGGTACACCCTAAACCCTAAACCCCAAACAACTACAGAGGTGGTACACCCTAAACCCTAAACCCTAAACACTAAACAACTACAGGTGGTACACCCTAAACCCTAAACCCCAAACAACTACAGGTGGTACACCCTAAACCCTAAACCCTAAACAACTACAGGTGGTACACCCTAAACCCTAAACCCTAAACAACTACAGGTGGCACACCCTGAACCCTAAACCCTAAACAACTACAGGTGGTACACCCTAAACCCTAAACCCCAAACAACTACAGGTGGTACACCCTAAACCCTAAACCCTAAACAACTACAGGTGGTACACCCTAAACCCTAAACCCCAAACAACTACAGGTGGTACACCCTAAACCCTAAACCCTAAACAACTACAGGTGGTACACCCTAAACCCAAAACCTAAACAACTACAGGTGGTACACCCGAAACCCTAAACCCTAAACAACTACAGGTGGTACACCCTAAACCCTAAACCCTAAACCCTAAACAACTACAGGTGGTACACCCTAAACCCTAAACCCTAAACAACTACAGGTCGCACACCCTGAACCCTAAACCCTAAACAACTACAGGTGGTACACCCTAAACCCTAAACCCCAAACAACTACAGGTGGTACACCCTAAACCCTAAACCCTAAACAACTACAGGTGGTACACCCTAAACCCTAAACCCCAAACAACTACAGGTGGTACACCCTAAACCCTAAACCCTAAACAACTACAGGTGGTACACTCTAAACCCCAAACCCTAAACAACTACAGGTGGTACACCCTAAACCCTAAACCCTAAACAACTACAGGTGGTACACCCTAAACCCTAAACCCTAAACAACTACAGGTGGTACACCCTAAACCCTAAACCCTAAACAACTACAGGTGGTACACCCTAAACCCTAAACCCTAAACAACTACAGGTGGTACACCCTAAACCCTAAACCCTAAACAACTACAAGTGGTACACCCTCAACCCTAAACCCTAAACAACTACAGGTGGTACACCCTACACCCTAAACCCTAAACAACTACAGGTGGTACACCCTCAACCCTAAACCCTAAACAACTACAGGTGGTACACCCTAAACCCTAAACCCTAAACAACTACAGGTGGTACACCCTAAACCCTAAACCCTAAACAACTACAGATGGCACACCCTAAACCCTAAACCCTAAACAACTACAGGTGGTACACCCTAAACCCTAAACCCTAAACACTAAACAACTACAGGTGGTACACCCTAAACCCTAAACCCCAAACAACTACAGGTGGTACACCCTAAACCCTAAACACTGAACCTCGGCAGCGCAGCCCTGAACAACTACGAGGGTCCCGAAGTTGAGTGGAGCTTCTGCTCATGAAGTTTTTTTTTTGAACGCCTGTTTCCGTCCGCATGGGAAGGGTTTAGGGCATAGTGTTTCGGGTTTAAGCTTTAGGAGCTTTTGCAGCCTAAGATGCGAACCCAAACCCACGTGAGTTATATGTGTTTTCTGCTCTCTAGAGGGGAGAGGGGTCGGACCCTAAACCGGACAACTTTTATCCCGAAACCCCGTGAGTGTTGGACCATCGATCTGCAAATTGCACCCCGGAGTACCCAGAGATTCGAGAACCCCCCCCCCCACCCGATTTAAGGAATATGCCTCAAAACCCTATTAGGGTTCCAAGTGCCATTTAGGGTACATTCCTGAGGTAAGGGGTTTTGCAGCATCTGAATAAATACAGAAGTTAAACTGTAAATTAGGGTCCTGACCCTTACGAAAAGAAGACTCCCCAGAGACCCTGACCCAGACCACCGGGAGGATCCAAAAAGTAGATCCCTTAATGGGGGTTCCTATAAAGTACCCTTAGTAGTATAGGGCCCCAAATTAGGGGATCTACTTTCTAGATCCTCCCGGGGGTCTGGGAATTAGAGAACTGCCATGAACTACGTACGAGACCAACCCTTTGTTTCGGGCCTTGTCTGCAGCAGCACTCTCGATGGCCGTATTGCAGAAGACGCCTTCGGTTCAGGGCTTACTATATATATATATAAACATGTTCTATGTGTATATCTCTATATATATATGTATAGAATATGTAAGCTGTAAACATATATGACGTTGCAGTGCTGGTACGCATACACACACACATATATATATATACACATGTATATACATATATATATACATATACATATATATATATATGTTTATTTATAGGTATGTGTATGTGAATATATATATATAATATTATGTTCCAGATAGATGGATATACAGGTAGATAGGTAGATAGTTCTCTGTATATACTATAATGCATACAAACACGGATTTGCTGAAACAACCAACAGCCCCGAAATGGACGGACACCAGGGGCGCTCACAGTTCACAGTTCAGGAATCAATGCAACGGATTGTTCAGGTCATGCCTGAAGTCAGCCTCGACCTTTGCGCCAGCAACCCAGATAATTTTCAAGCGAGGAATGCATGGTTAAGTCTTCTTGCGAGGCCTCAAACAATTCACGCAGTAAGGCGTCTTAGTCGGTTTAAGAATTAAGGATTTCGGAAAATCCGTAGCCTCCCTTAAGGCGTATTAGGCTCTGTGTTTCGACCGTAGGAGCACAACCGCCCAGCTCTGGGTAGGAGACTACCAGTAAGTACAATGAATCAAAAATCCGGGTGCTTGAGAATTTGGTGACTTCGGATTAAGGTGGATCCGCTTGGATTGCAACCCTCGTGGCGCTACCAGTAGTAAGCAATGAATGCCGAAGTTCATTGTGCGCTACGAAAACAGCACAAGCGTGCTTCATTATGTTATTGAAACATGCACCGGCTGGCTGAGCCCACCTGTCACCACGTTTATCACCGCAAAAACTGTGATAATGATGTACCTGCCAGGTTTTGAAGGAGGAACCCTCTGCTAGAGATCCTTGTTTCAAGAGACGTCGTCTGCTTTCACCCAAAGGTCTCTCAAAGGTCTCTCAGGAGCAATCTGGAAAACCAAGATGATAGGCAATCTTAGGGTTTATGGCTTATTTAAAGCTTTTGGGTAGGCTCCCTTCACACAGACACTTACATAAGAGGGGCGCTAGCGGCTAACGGCTTTAAGCTTCAAGCATAAGACATTTTTGAACATGAATGCACTAGAAACACCCAAGGGAACATTGCAAGAAGACGATCTTGGGTCGTTTCCAGAATTCCTGACAATGCCTTCAATCGTAAAGCGAAGTGCAGCTCAATGAAGTTGACGGTTCATGGTTTAGGGTTTAGGGTTTCGGGAACTAAGACACTATCAAGCTTCCACTTGGGAGCTCTGCAGATTTAGTACATCTACTTCGCATCCCTTACAACAAAGGCTCAGCTGGAAAAGGTTCAGGTCTAGGGTGGGCGTAGGGATTGTAGGTGTGGGGTTAAGGGGCTTCGGCTGCTAGAGATTCGGCTTAGTATTCGGGCGTAGAACTCTAGGTTTATGAAAGTTTATAGATCAACCTAAACCCTAAACCCTAAACCCCTAAACCCTAAACCCTAAACCAAGCCCCCTGACGGAAGCTGCAGAACACCCAGCTCGCTCAAAGCTAAAGAGCTATCGATAAGGCCGCTGACTTCTGCCTCGCAAGCTCCCAGGCAACACTTGATGCAGGTGGCCTCCTTATGGGCGTCACAAGTTAAATGAAGAAGAGTGAAATCCTTCATGTAGAGCCGGAGCCCGCGCTCTGTGCGATAGTTGGCTGCATAGGGATCTGTAGTGGTCTGCCTCAGCTTGATAGGGAACTGATCTGCGAGCCGCCGCCGCTTCGGAAGGCTGTTCCAGCATTCATAAACGCACGATCGTTGGTTTTCCGCGATACACGGCACATCGCGAACGCACGTGTCATCGTCTTCAAGTCTCATATTTCCACTAGCATCATCGCTCTTCCGTCCACCAACATTGGGCACAATCACCTGACTCTGGTGATGTTGCAAGGCCTCGTGGTCATCTGATCTGGAACTCTGCACCTGCCGACGTGACCCAGTAGGCCCAGTAGCAGGAGATTTTAAATTTGCTCTACATTAGCACTGCTGATAATGCTGCATGATCCGAGATCCCACTCCTTATAAGCATTCGGCTGGGAATGGAATGAGGGAGGCGGGAGAGCGAACTTATGTTTGATATTTGGTAAATAGCTGCCCCTTACTACGACTCAACCCATAATAGGGCCAATAGTGGCTCAAAGGTTTGGACTCAGGGTTTGGACAGTTTGGGTTGGGTTTTAGGGTTTAAGGTTGAGGATTTCGAGTTCAAGGCTTGGGGCCTAGGGTTTAGGGTTGCAGAACTGAGGCTTTAGCCTAAGGCTCCAAACAGGGTCTTGGGCCTTCTGGGGGAGGGTCTCGGCTTTGCGGGCTAGGGTTTGGGACCTCATTCCAAGGGTCCAGGAGCCTTAGGGTAGCCCTGATTTCAGTCCCTCTGTGGCAAGATCTTTAGGCCCCACTGCCTTGACAAATGAGCCCTCAGAGACTGGAAGAGGGACCGTAATTTTGACAACCACCCATATGGCTACATTCTCATTGAAACAGTTGAGCCAACTAGCGCTGCAAACAACTCCAAAACGTTGGGGACGAAGAGATCCGTCTCCCTAAACCTCTGAGATCCAAACTTCAAGCGATTCTCAACTAGCGGACCTCCCTCCACCCCCAAAACCGACAAGTTTAGGGTTTAGGGCCCTCCCCCCAGAACCGAAGGCTCAACTCCGACACCTTCATTCCCCTGCAGCCCACTGCCAGGACCCTTAGACACTCCCTTCACATATAAGCCCCACTGTGCCACACTGTGCACCAGCGTAAATCTCTTCTGCAGTGGTTCTTGCACCCCTGCCCATAGTCTACATTATACGAACTCTTTTTGGTTAACCACCTTTGATGGTTGGGATCATACAATAGAAATTTTTGGTCAACCCAAAATAGGAACTACAATAAAGACTAGAGGTGAGACCCTCGACCCTCAACCGCAAGTTGCGAGAGCATTTCCTTCGCTAAACCCCAAACCCTACACACTAAATCCACAAGGGCTCAATTGGGGCTTTAGGGTTTAGGGCTTTTTAGGGCTTGATCCTAAAAGTAAGGGCTCTTACAGCATGTACTGCAAATCCGGCAATTATGGGATATGAAACACATAGAAGTCATGCAAGCCTTGTGCGACACTGTCGCCAAATCAAATCCTAACAGCCCAGGACACGCTACAAAACCCTTGTACAACCCTGATCAGACCCTAAAGAAACTGAAAACATAAGCCCAAGCCGCAAGAAAACCTTGGAATCATATTATAACGAACTGTGACAGATAAACCCGTTTAGGCCAAAGCTTACACCCTAAACCCTAAACCCTAAATTCTAAACCCTAAACTCCAAACGCTAAACCCCTAATCCCTAAATTACAAACCCCTAATCCCCTAAACCCTAAACCCTGAAGCGCACAAGCAAAGTGTCGTCGCAGCCAGCCCAGAGACCTCCAGAGAGCACCGGGCACTTCGTTCTCCCTAAGGCTCCAAGTGCCCTACCCTAGGGATCCTTAAAAGGGGTCCTTAAAGGGCTGCTCAAAGAGATCTATAGGGCTTAGGGTTTCTAGATCCTTAAAAGGGGTCCTTAAAGGGCTCCTCAAAGAGATCTATAGGGTTTAGGGTAAAAGGGGTCCTTAAAGGGCTCCTCCAAGAGATCTATAGGGTTTAGGGTTTCTAGATCCTTAAAAGGGGTCCTTAAAGGGCTCCTCAAAGAGATCTATGAGGTTTAGGGCAAAAGGGGTCCTTAAAGGGCACCTTAAAGGGATCTGTAGGGTTTAGGATTTATAGGGTCTACTTAAACCCTAATTGGGGTTATAAGTAGTTATAAGTATAGTTACCTTCGTGATAACCCCAATTACTAAGTCCCGTGATCCTCTAAATACTCCCTGCTATATGTAGGACACTGGGTCCAAGTTGGATACCAAAAACCCATAAAGAAGCGCTACCTGGACCCTTAAGGATTGAGTATCTTGTTGTATATACATATGTATATATATATATATATACATGTACATATATATATATATATGTATATGTGTAAATATATATATATATATATACATATTCTAGGGGCGTTCATGATTAGAATAGGGTTTTGGGGTATCTTATACTATAATTATAACAAGGAACTCCCAAAGTAGTATAGGTAATTATTACTAAGGCCCCTGTATTAGGGGCCTTAACGACTAGAACAGGGTTTCGGGTAAGGAGCTGATTTACTGATTTCTGTATACCTAGACCCCCGGGAGGATCTAAAAAGTAGATCCCTTAATGGGGGTTCCTATAAAGCACCCTTAGTAGTATAGGGCCCCCAAATTAGGGGATCTACTTTCTAGATCCTCCCGGGGGCCTTATATACCAAGACACGCTTAGCAGGGTTCTGGGGAGGAAGGGTTTAGGCTTTGGGGGCTAGGGCTTCGGAATTATATGGCTTCACATGCTTGTGGAGTTGTTTTCATTTTGTTATGAGGTTCGGTTGTCAAGTTCAGTCGTTAGTAAGTAGACTATGGTGTTATAGTGTATTTAGGTTTAGGGAAGGTCTTAGTGCCTAGCCAGTCTTATCGTTGTTCCTCTTGGGTTGGGTTGGTGAGGAAACTTAGGAATCTAGGGCTTCAGGTTTGTAGTATGTAAGGCTGGGAGGTTTCGCGTCAGAACTGAGGGCTCGGGACTCAGGGTTTCAGTGCTGAAGGGGGATCGGGTTTGAAGACCCGTTCTGCACACATGAACATACATACGAGCTCCTCGTCACAAGGAGCCCAAATAAGGGACCTCCCCATCAAACCCTAAACCCTAAACCCTAAACCCTAAACCGTAAGAAAAGACCAATAGGCCCGGAACACCCAACTTGCACCCACACTCAGGCGAAAAGGCTTTCAACTCTACACTCCAAACAGGTAGCCTGATGGCCATTCTGAGAAGTAATCCTTATAAACCCTAAACCCTAAACCCTAAACCCTTACTTAGTAGCCTTATTTTAGATTATCTGTCCCTTATGGCAGCCCCTCTAGCAACGCTGGTTGAGGCCTCTACTACTCCTGAGTTCTAACCTCCTAACCCTCTGAATAAATCCCGCACCCTAAACACAAGCCTTAAGCCCTAAACCCAAACCCTGAAACAACCCGACCCGAGATAAGACCCCAAACCGTAAGCCCCTAAACTCCTACACCCTAAACTCCTTACGTCCGCCTCAACCCCTCCCCTCTGCCTGAAAGGATCCCTACATTTCAAGGCCTCCCCCAAAGGCACCATTGTCTGAGACCAATCCACGCCCCCTGAGATGGCCAAGAAGAGGGTGAGCATGCTGTCCTCGGGTTTCAGGGCTCGTTTTGGGCTTCGGGTTTCGGGTTTAGGTTTCAAGGCTCGTTGAAGGTTTCTTTCAAGGGCTCCTTTTTAAAGGGCTCTGAAAGGTGTTCCTCTTCAAAGAGTAAACACCCCTGGTGGTTTTCAGGGTTTGGAGCTGGGGATTCGGGGTGTAGATGATCACAGCACATCGGGCCAAATTTCCTTCATGAGCCTTCATGGGTTTAGGGTTTAGGGTTTAGGGTTTAGAGGCAGCACATCGGGCCAAATTCCTTCATGGGGGGGCAATGCGGATTTGGGGGTACATTGACTATGCTACAATGATGCAGTATAATTCTATGAAGGAAACCCCTCATGCAGCTAGTTACCACAGGGCACCAGGGCAGGCATAACAATATTGGATCCCCATGAAGGAACTGCTGCTGAAGGGGGAATTGACTCAGCCGCGAATCCTTGATCGAAGCTCCTTAGGAACAGCGGCAGCCACAATCCCAAGGCTCTAGTAGCCAAACAACTTGTGCAGTGTCATCTTGTGGAGCCGACGGCCTTGACACATGAGTGAGAACCTTTAGTTTAAATGAACATTGGATCGGATTAAGCTTAGAGTCTACCATCTCCCCCCCCGGCCCCCAAGGACCCACATATGCCGGGTTCTCTGTAAGGATTTACGTTACTTGGTACCGTAATGATAAGGAAAGCCAGACTGTGTCATGTACTATGCATGGTAACTCAAACCCCTTGAGCCCTAAACCCTAAACCCGATTACATACTGTAGACCCAATTCTGGTAGCTTCGAAGAACTCATATTTCAACAGGAACCGACATTTAGGTCATCCAGGCCGCTGGTAGGCTGGCCCAGTACCTGGGGCTCTCCGGCTTTCCGGTTCCCTTAGGGTCAAAGTACCCAACTAGTGGGGATACACGCACCAAGAAGCATTCAGAGTATGGAAACAAGTGACCAAAACCCTAAATAGGGCTCCTGAGTAGGACTTCTATGTATAAGTCCTGACAAGGTAAGTGTTTTAGGGTCAAGGTGGGGTTTCTGGATTTGTCTCGTTTCTACAAACGCGGGTTTAGGCTGAGGCTGCCGGCTTCTCGCCCTCGTCGTCGTCCTCCTCATTTTCCTCCTTCGCCTTTTTGCGTGCTCCTGCCACTCGCGGAGCCTCCTGCTGCTTCTTCTCCCTTGCCGTCGCCCACCAAGCTCCGTCTCCTAGGACTCGGCTGCTGGCATTGTGAACCCTAAACCCGAAACCCTAAGCCCAGAAGAATCAATTTCGAAGTCCTACATTGGAATTCCGGCGCTGGCCGCTCAGGGTTCGGCCTCAAGCTTCAAGGTTTTTCGACTCGGGTTTCAGGGTGTATGTAAGCTCAGAATCCCTAAGGCTCCATGTGCCCATATAGGTACCAACCTATATGGGAACCGCTGTTCAGAACCAAGTAACTACTATGTTACATGTAGCCTTAGGGAATGCAACTCCAGTCAAAGGCCTGCGGCCTCGAGCAGCGCCCAAGCAATGATCATAGAACTCCTTGTTCTCAGGGAGTAATGCTAATGAAAAGAAGCATTACCCGGAGGGTCCATGTAGACTACCATTCTGGAACTAGGTGCAAAAACGGCCATCCCTATTATGGTTTTGGGGTCCGAGTTCCATAATGGTGGTGTATATGGACCGTCTGGGTTAATATAAGCACAGATGCTTCAAGGCTATTTCTGTTGGATCAAAACCAGGCACAGCTCAGAATCTAGATTGTTGCGCTAGATTTCACTCTGCTACAGGAGTTGACATCCTACAAACAAAGAAACACACCTTGTCATTTATCTTTCCAATAGCCAAAATCATACACCTAGCTTGGGGACATTGCGAAGAGACCACATTAAATGATACTTTGCGACGCTTTGCAAGCTTTTACCATTGGGTTCGCCCGCTTTTCCCTGATTTCCAACTTCTATGCTCGGAATTGGGACCGGCGAAACCCTAAACCCTGGGAACTTGCAACCTTTGGCCCTACACCCTGCATGCCGAAACTAAACCTAACGGAAACCTTGTAAAACCGCGCTATACTAAAGCCTACAAACGCTATAAACACAGCTGCATAAGCCATCTCGATAAGATATTTATTTTTTTCTTGACAGAAAATACCCATTCAAAAGCCAAAGTCGCAAACCCTGCAGAACACGCTGTAAAACTCTTTTCCAAATCACCCGAGAACTCGCCTCATCCCCCACCCTAAACCCTAACACAAAATCATGTATAAATCCCTGAGAGGAACCCTCTCAGGAAACCTTACAGGATCCGCAACAAGGGAATAAGCAAAGCGGCCTCTGGACCTTACACCTTCAACCTAAACTCCTAAACTCTAAAACCCAACATGTCCTAAACGCTAAATCCCACCTAGAGGCTCATACCCTACCCTTTTTTTAGGATACCTAAGTTTTATGGTTAGGATCTGTTATCTTAAAAGGTAGGCCAAAACCCTGAACCCAAAACCCTAAACCCTAAGCCCAAAGCCCTAAACCCCAAACCCTAAACCCTAAACCCTAAGGCCTAAACCCTAAAATCCTCAACCCTAAAGCCCTAAACCCCAAAGCCTAAACCCTAACAAGCAAAAAACCTTAGGGCCTCTGAAGGTCGGGATAGGCAGCGCAGCTGGGCACTGCGTTGCTGTCTTGGGCCAGGCGTCTCGGATGGAAGAGGTTTCAGGGCTCCTTTAAGGGAGCGTTTAGGGAGTTAGGGCAGGGTTTAGGGAGTTAGGGATTTAGGGTTTAGGGTTTTTGGGTTTAGGGCTCCGTTCAGGGTTCTATTCATCCTATAAGGGTTCTATTAGAGGTTAAGGTTTAGGGTTCCTTTACGGGTTCCTTTGACGTTTTCTATAGGGGTTAAGGTTTGCGAATCATCTAAGGGCTCTGTTATACTGTAAGGGTTCTACAAGGGGGTTGAGGCTTAGGGTTCCTTTACGGGCTCCTCTACCGGTTCTGCAGGGATTTATGAGGTTTCAAGGGGGATTTAGGGCTGTAGGGATTTTCTGGAAGAGGGATCTTTGGGGTTGCATGAGTTTGGGCAAAGGTTTTGTAGGGCTTTTTATACAGGGGCCTGATGGGTTTATACAGGGCTTTATTGATTAGACTACTTCTGTTTTGGGGTGTATGGTAAAATGATGGCGAACGTACTTGCAGGTCTAAACCCAAAGGCTCCATGTACCTTTATAGTAGATACTTAGGCCTTAAAGGGGTCCCTATATGAGTACTTTAAGGCCTAAGTATGTACTATATGGGTACATGGAGCCTTAGGGAAAGAAAGGCGAAAATAAACAGTGAACATCGCCTTTGAGGTTGTTGACTTTAGTGTTGCGAGGCTTAGACTTTGACGGTTTAGGATCCGGGGATGCGGGGCTGGTTAAAACGGTTTTGCGCAGTTCTATCTGGGCGTAAAAGCCGCTTAATAGGATTTCAATGAGAGCAGGACAAAGGGAAGAGGTAAGAGCGTAATACAGCCCCTAAGCCGGTTGCGAGAGCATGTGCAAACAAAGGAGGTGTGCCGTAGATTGTACCATCTGATATGGAGATGGGAGCCATTGCCTAATTAGGCGGAATCCCATACCCTGCCTTCGCAAGGGATTACTTTCGAAGCCGAGAACAGCGCGTCTCCGGCCTGTAAGAACGCAGCGTGATAAAAATGGACTGTCACGGGCTTCTGCAATAACACGCCACTCCGATGGTTTGGAAGTTTTCTCGACCGACGGTCACGGTCATCTTCGACAGACACCACGTGAGGTCTGGGCACCAGCACTTCGAAACTCCGTGCTCGCCCATCAGCATGTGCAATCCGACGAATTCATGATCAAATCGTTCACCAGGTCTCACAAATTTCAATTTAGTCTGCAGACCCAATGAAGCATATCGGGCGACCACCTCATCTTCTTCATCCAGGATGAAGCGTGAAATCAACCCGTCAAGATCAGCGCCCTCAGTCCGAACGTACGTCGAGGGGCCTAGGTTTACGGCGAAGGCTAGATTTTAGGGTTTAGGGCGAAGATCGGGCCTTGAGGGGTTACTCTACTCAGACAGTGGATGCCTGGGGCGTATGAGGCTTGGGATGCAAGAGAACCCTAGCCCTCACTCCTCAGCAGCGAACCACCCTTGTGGGCTCCAGCTGCCCAAATAGTAGGTTACTGACCATATAAGATGTAATTATCCGAGAACCACCGAAAGGGTTCTACGAAGAGAATGCCAGGATGCACTGACTCGTACCGGCAGAAGTCGTTCACCAACCTTGCACATGTTCCGGTGTATGGCTTATGCGTGAAATCTGTGCATATGTGTACGTTTATGTGTACAAGTATATGCATATGTATATGGCAATGCAGATGTGCATCGATATAATTATAATGTGTATATATACACATAAATTTATACAAAACATGTTTGCAGTTATCCATGTTCATGTATTTGCTAACTCTTTCGGTCATATGTTTATGTTTTCCGGTATGTCAGGATCGTAGTAGGTCTCTCGGGCTTATTGTTGTGAAGATTTGGCGGCATCAGTAGATGTTAAACTTAAGCGAAACCCCTAACGCCCTGAACTCTCCAAAAGCCCTTAAACCCTAAAATCTCTAGACTCTGAACGGCCTCAATCGATGCTAAACTTAAGCGAAACCCCTATCGCCTTGAACTCTCCAAAAGCCCTTAAACCCTAAAACCCCTCCACTCTATTTAGGGTTTGGGGCTTAAAGTTTACCCTAAGCCCTACAGCCCTAAACCCTCAAGCCTAAACTCCCGAAACCTTTAGACCCTCTGCACCCTAAACATCCCTAAATCCCATCTGCGGGTCCCCATTCTAAATCCTACTACCTAGGATACAATTCATGAAACTCCAAGTGTTGAAGCGCTTTGGTGCATATTGTAGTAGAGCTTTTTAAGGACGGTAAGGAAACATACTTCGTCTAATTCTTCAATCCTCCAGACGAAAATTAGTTGCCCGTCAGAACCACTAGCGCTGGACCGGATCGAAAAGCCGCAAAACCTCATACTACCCTTGTGGGTACGCCGTAGGAAGCCTCAAAGGAACTCTGATACGACCCCCCTGAGTGCACCCATGGTCTGAAGTTAAGGAATGAGGAGGGGCTTATCGGGCTTGTACGTCAGGGTTACTATGAGTCAAGGCTCTCTGTAAAAGTTAGCAGAAGTGTGTTCAACGGCTTTAAGTGCTTTATAGGGTGTCGGGGTTACGGTTCAGGGTTAGTCCGTAGCCCTACTAAGTAGCGGCTACTACCCAAGTCCTCAAGTCACTGCTTCTTGCTGCAAAGGGGCTGTGTGAGGATGACCTAAGTCGAGCACTGGAAGCTTTTAGGGTTTAGGGCTTTAGGGTTTTCGGGTTTTGAGAAAAAAGTATAGACTTTTATTTCATAACTGGTTCCCTTTAAGTAACAGGTCCCCAAAACCTAACCTGGGCTTAGGGTTCTAGGGTTTAGGGCTTAGGGGGTTGAGGGTTTAGGGCTTTAGGGCTTTAGGGTTTTAGGGTTTTAGGGTTTAGGGTTTTAGGGTTTTAGGGTTTAGGGTTTTAGGGTTTAGGGTTGGGTTTAATTAGGGTGTAGGGTTTTACAGTTTAATTGGGGTGTAGCATCTAGGGTTTAGGGTTGTAGGGTTTATGGCGTTGGGGCTTTATAGGGTTTAGGATTTGGGTGATTAGGGATGTTTGGGGCGTACTAGGAAAACAGGGTCCGGGGAGCTGAAGTTCTGTTTGTCGCTTCTGTTTCCAAGGTCTAGGGCACTTCGGGTTGGAGCGGCTTTCTGGTTCGTCAAGCGTTATAGGTGTTCACGGCTCAGATATTACCCAGAGGGTCCATAGAATGGAATGAGGCCCCCAAAACCATAATAGGGATGGTCTGTTGGTACCTAATTCCATAATGGTAGTGTACATGGACCCTCTGGGTTAGCTTCAGGCACAGGCCTGGGAGTTTGGAGATGGGAGTTGCAGGAACGGTAAACGGGGGGGGCTTAGGGGTTTGATTGTTTAGTGTTCAGGGTTTAGGGCGACCTGGTGCACTACCTTGGGCCTTTGGGCTATAGTAGAGCCTTCGGAATTAATGAAGTCGGAATATACCTTACAATATATAGGGGCAAGCCTGCTCTGCTAGGAAGGTGCCAGAGGCCAGGATCCTACAACACCCTTGTTGAACAAGTCAACACCAGCAATAACCGCCGTATAATATCTACTTAGACCCCCCCAACTACCCTCTAATATGCCCTAAATACCCACTACAAAGGACCATAAGAGCTCCATTAACAGGTAGTTGGGGGGTTCTGGTACATAAACCCCAAACCTTAAACCCTAAACCCTATAGATCATTTTAGAATACTTATGGGTCACGTCAAAGGAACCCTAAACCCTAAGGGCCGTATTTGGGGCTCTGGGATTGGGCCGAGCCGCGGCGAAGCTGTAGATGATTAGAATCAGCAGCAGCACGGTCCACATCAGCGACCTGTGCTGAAGGAAAGCAGAGTTTTAGGGTTTGGGGTTTAGGGTTTTGGGGTTTTGGGGTTTTGGTTCGTTGAGTTGAGGAAGGTAGGGATCTGCAGTTGTACGAGCTCTTCATTGAATAGGGTGATTTTGAATTTTTGTTCGGCACCAGTAGTTTACAAAGATTTTTGCAAGGTCTGATTTCGCTTTAGGATACCTACACATCAGAGTTAGAGAGAGAGAGCCCAATGCCCCTAAATCAAGAGATATTCCTTAAATCATAATGCTAAGCTCACTATAATATAAGACTAAGGAAGTCACAAGCAAGCCGAATTAGAAGGGTAAGCTAGTTACTTAGTTAGAGTTGAGTTAACCCTAGGCCCCAAGCCCCAAACCCCCGAAAACCTTTAAAAAAAAAGAAAGCCCCCAACACCCTAAACACTAAACCCCTACACCCCGAAACACCAAACCTCTACATCCATCCAGGGCTTAGGGTTCAGGATTGAGGGTTTTATGGTTTAAGGCTTCAGGGTTTAGAGCCTTGGGGCTTTAGGGCTTCAGGGTTAAGGTTAGGGTTTAGGCCCCCTGGGTTGGGGCTTCGGCAGGCTACCAAAGGCCTCCAAAGTACCCATGCTGCAGGGTCCTAGGCTTAGTTGCTGAGTTCATAAGCCCCAAGAAGTGTAGACTTTTTGTTTTATAGTGAGTAATATTCTCCCAAAAAGTGTAAAGTGTATCCACTCAGAAACTAAGGGTCATGTTCAAATACCTAAAATCCCTACTCTTGGCTCACGGGGACCCTTGGGGATTCATACGATCCAATCTTTCCCGGGTCAGGGCTGCACCCATCAGCCAGCAGAATTTCAAGATGAAAGTTCTTTGTGCCGGCCATTCAATCTTGAGTGTTTCCGGTTGAGGGCACTGCAGCCGAAAAGACCTACCTTTCTAGTGTTCCTTGTTATGGTTTCCAAGTATAGTTCCTTAGAAAGGTCAGTCTTTTGGGCCAGAGGCAAACCCCAAAAGCCCTAAACCTGCAAAACCCGAAACCCTAGATAAACCCTAAACCCTAAACCCTAAACCCTAAACCTGCAAAACCCTAAACCCTAAACCCTAAACCCATTACAAGGCCCAAGAGGCTCCCGACAACAGCAAGTTACCTGATGTTTTCCTAGACCGAAGAGTAACCTACCCCAAGGGTCCAAAGGACCAAATAATCAGGTACTCGGCTTTAGGATAGTAGTTATGTAGGTTAGGGTTTGGGAGAGTATATGATTATTGGGTACTCGGACCCTTGGGGCTAGGAATAAAAAGGCTGCCCTTTTTTGGTTTAAAGGGGTTACAAGGGAACCTAAACCCTAAAAAAGGGAAGAAGGGCCTACTCTGGGTCCCAGTTTCCGTTTAGTTCGAGTCTGGGGCTTAGGGTTCTGGTTTTATGCAATAGATGCGGACTGGTTTTAGGGTTTAGCGTTTAGGGGCCTATAACCGTTAGAAGCCCTGAAACGTTATAGTACTATTCACCATGCAAAATAACAAAGGAACTCCAACGAGCAAGATTGTTGATGATTCAGGCTTCGAAAATAAAAGCTCAAGCCTGCACCCGAATGCAATGATTTTACCCTAAACCCCAACCCCTGCACCCTAATTACACCCTGTTGGGATTGGTGCAAGCCGCCAGATGCTGCTCACGATGGACAGGACCAAAGTTCTCAAAGAGGCCACCTTCTCGGCTCGGATTCCTTACGGGTCCCTGTATATAAGGTTCCTTTCAAGGTTCCAGACAGCATTCCTCAGAGGTTCTTTGAGGGGCTTAAGCCTCCGCTCGTTAGGGGCGTTAGGGGTTTGGAAACGTTGATATGGATGGTTTTCTGAAACCGTGCGTAAACCCACGAGCCTAAAGTGCACGAGAGCCTCTTTTAAACCCTAAACCCTAAACCCTAAACCCTAATTCCAATATATACTGGAACCCAAGAAGATCCTGTCAGTCTGTAGGATGAGCAGCAACAGCCTCAATCCCTTCTTTGATTTAGGGTTTAGAGCATAAATTAGGAAACACTCGAAATTCTTCGTAATTCCTTTGTGAATACCTGGTTTCGTTTTACACCTAAGCTCATTCCAGGAAGGCTGCTGCAGTACAAGCTCTAAGTACTTGCCTGCACCTTAATGTATGGTCATGGTTGGTTCCTTATTACTTGTTATGATTATATTTCTTTACAGCGGGAGGTTTTGAGCCTAAACCTAAACCCGCAGCCCTAAACGTAAAATCGCCAATGTTTTCTGCATCTTCATGAGAACTTCACTGAGGAGGGCCACGAATTCAGGGTTTCGTGCTCTAGGGTTTAGGATTCGGGGTTTGGTGAGTGTTGTAGGGTTTAAGGTCTATGCGCAGCTCCAAACCCTACGCTATGAACACGTTTTTACACCCCCAGGTCTAAGATAAAGGGATCGTGAGTTACGCATCCGGCTGTAGTATGTGTAGGATTTCGGGATCAGGAGCTGGAGGGGCTTTGGGGCGTATAACACTTAGTTGCTGAGTTCATAAGCCCCCAAAAGTGTACACTTTTAGTTTTATATTGGGTAATATTATCCCAAAAAGTGCAAAGTGTATCCACTCAGCTACTAAGAACAAAATAAAACACCTATAATGTATGGACCTACACGGGAAGAACTGAACGCAGATGCTGAGTTCAAGCTAGAAAATCGGTTACTGTAACAAAAGCAACCCTTGAAGCACTGCAAGTCCATACGGGTACACTGAAACTTCGAAGCTAAGGGCCTGATTTGTAAAGCCATATCAATCTGTGAGGAGTTGTGAAGCTAAAAGGGTACTCCTGTTGTTCATAGACTCCGTAGAAGTACCCAATACACCTGGCAAAAGTCCTTATACACACGGTGTATAACAAGTTGCAAAGCATCCGAAATGAACCCAACAAACCATGATTTACCATTAGGCAGCCGTTCAGCTGGATTCGACATCTCTTAACGGATCATGGGACGCAGTAACTAAGGTTCTAGAAGAAAAGGTAACTATACTTAGAATGGCCTATAACCCCAATAAAAGTACGTACAACCTTACTTATACTACTACATCCCATGACACTTACAGCCCTAAACCCTTAGAAGCCTTGAAGGATCCCTTTAAGGAACCATGACTTGTAACCTTACATTCCCTAAGGCTCCATGTGCCCATATAGTAGGCACTTTAAGGTCTAAGTACCTACTATATGGGCACATGGAGCCTTTGGGATTCTACTTCCCATGATCCTCCAAGCTCCAAAACATTTCAGGTCCAAGTTGCATAGCGCAGGAGCCGCATCACCCGGATGCCGCGCATCGCTCGCGCCAGGCGCAGCGACCGCATGAAGAGCACCTGTTTTTCTTCCTAGGGTTCTTTCTTATATGTGGGGGATACTTATACCTGGCATAGCAGTATACCTTACACAGAAACCCGGTTTTCTACGACGTAGGTACTTAAGACTCCCCGCGAGTTGGAAACAAGCATCCCATGTGCGTGGATGAGATCGGGCGGCTCGTCTTCGCCCCCCTAAAACCCCTAAGCCCTAAACCCTAAACCCTTGCTCGTCAATGAAGGCACAGTTCTTTCAGAGTTCAGGTTCTCCTGCAGGGCCTCAAATCTCCTGCGCGTCCATTGGGGTGAAGTGGCCGCCTGTGCTTGTGGTGCTACCATGCCATGGTTTAGGGTTTAGGGTTTAGGGTTCATGACCTCCAGGCAGTCGTACCAGTACCACACCTCCTCCTCCTCATACTCCTCCTGCGTAGTGACGTAGATCCGTGTGAATTGAGACCAATACGTTTTGGGAGTTTCCGAAAAAAGGGGACCCCAATATAGTACCCTAAATAGTAGGATCCTTATTATGAGGCCCCCAAAATAAGGTACCCCTATTCTCGGAAACTCCCATTTGGAAGCACTCGCTGCGTCCGTTTTTCTGGCCTGGGCGGTGGCCAGGTCGCCTAAAACGAACCTTCCGAAAATTAGGGGTACCTTAGGGTTCCTTTAAAGGGTTACTATAAGGGTACTATAAGGGTTCCTTTAAAGGGCTCTATAAGGGGAGAAGGGTATAGAGTTTCCGAAAATTAGGGGTACCCTGTTTTGGGGTCCTTATAATCGGGAGCCTACTATTTAGGGTACTATATTAGGGTCCCCTATTTTCGGAAACTCCCATGAGGCACCGGCGTCGCCAAATCAGGGGCCGACTTTAAGATAGATGATGAAGTAGCATCGCCAAGTGATGGGGGCGTGTTTAAGATATGCGATAAAGCGGAATCGCCAGACAAGGGGCCGTTTTACTTGAGGAGCCTACTGGAATCCGAAAGTAGGAAAATTCCAGAAAAAAGGCTAATTCCGCTGCTAAAGCAATGGCGGGGATTTGCTAATCCCAACACTCCAAACAGAGGGTTTCGGGTTTAGGGTTTAGGGTTTAGAGCTAATCTCAAGCCCTAGAATAGTCATCTCATGATCGTCTCATTTCGGGTGGGCTGAGGTGACCCAAGCCCTCTTATTACAGAGTACCTGTGGCTCCAATTATTTGTTGGTTTCCTGATGTGGTTTAGGGTTTAGGGTTGAGGGTTTTGGGTGTAGGATTTAGGGTTTAGGGTTTAGGGTGGTTTCTCAGACTGGAAACCTAACAGCGCTCATGCAAGCTTTACGGCCAGAAGGCTCAATATTCCAAAAGGCACCTGGTATTGGTAGAGGGCATGGGGGCTTTGGGGTTTGCATCTGTAAGTTCTCAAGGGGAGCACAAACGAGGGCTAGATGGGTGGGCTCAGCCATCTCAGACACTCATGATCAAACCAATGGAAACTGTGCCAAACTTCATAAGCCCTGCTTGTCCAGTGACCCGAAGAACAGCAGGTTAAGCCCCTCAAAGTATACTGGGACTAAACGTAACCCTTAGGTTCCAAGTACCTAACTATCATATACTCTCCAAATCAGTAACCTACATAACTACTATCCTAAGCGCGAGTACCTTACTGTTAGGTCCCTTGGATCCTTAGGGTAAAGGTTGAAAGTTATTACTTCTCCTTCCGCAAACACGCAGGAAGCCCTGCCACGTAGACCGACCCCAAACCCAAACCCAAACCTTACACCCGTAATCAACCAGGACCCTCCTTGTACCCTCAAATTGGGGTATATGGTCCCAAATAGTGGGTACTTAGGGTCTAATAGAGGGTAACAAACCTGAAGCCCTAAACCCCCAAAGCCTAGACCCGAAAAGTCTCTCTGCTCCTGTCCCTGGCCTGTCCCCCAGATTGCGAAACTGCGGAAGTGTCCGTCGCCTGTTTCCCAGACCCCCGGGAGGCTTCAAAAAGTAGGTCCCTTAATGGGGGCTCCTAGAAAGTACCCTTTGTAGTATAGGGCCCCAAATTAGGGGATCTACTTTCTAGATCTAAACCCTAAACCCCTAAACCCCAAACCCCTAAACCCTAAACCCTCACCCACCTTCTAGATCCTCCCGGGGGGCTGGGCTGTTTGGGGGTGCGAAGTCTCTCGTAGCTCGGGCTTTGGTTTGTCGGCCTTTTCCGCTAGTCTTTTTCAAGTCTTCGAAAAAATTCGCTTTAGGCTTTAGGCCGTGTAGGGCTCAGGGGTGGTGGGATATTTGAGGTTTAAGGCTTAAGAGTTTAGTGAGGGTCGGGCTCGGAGGTTTTCAAAGACTGCTTCCATGGGTTGGGTTTAGGGTTTAGGGTTTAGGGTTCAGGCGATCCCCCTCGGTGGGGTCTGGAATAGCGGAATGAAGCCAGAACCGCCCTGCCAATTTCAAAAACACCCCCCTCCCCAACGAAACAACGTTCCTCACCCGAAACCCTAAACTAACCCTAAACCCCAAACCAAAACCTCTAAACTAGTAATACCGCAGTACCCGCAGCCAGCCCCGGCAGGGCAGATTCCGGCATGCTCGGGTTCACGCCGTGACCTGAGCCTACCTGACAGGGTTGGTTTATGAGACTATGTGATAACTGCTTGCCTCGCAACTATGACGGCATGCGCATCGCTCTTTCTGTGACGGCATTCCCTGTTGTCCCAAAACTTGGCAAAAGCATCCACGACCATCGACAACACAGGGCTGAATTGAAACAGCCCTTCGTGTCTTTCTGTGGTCATAGCCATGTTCATGTAAATGTAAGAACCACTCAGCGATCTCGGTGGTAGTCACACCTATGGTGGCGATGCGTCCGATGGCGCAAATTTCGCGTGCATCGGTTGTAACAATGAACCAACCCACATTGGTTCAGGCAAGGTCCAGGAACAAACGGCTGCGGGGGAGGAGGGAAATTGGCCGCNTGGCGATGCGTCCGATGGCGCAAATTTCGCGTGCATCGGTTGTAACAATGAACCAACCCACATTGGTTCAGGCAAGGTCCAGGAACAAACGGCTGCGGGGGAGGAGGGAAATTGGCCGCAGCGGGCCCCTGAGCGGGCCCCTGACTCTGGCGAGCATTCGAAGGGTAGCCGTCGCCATCGCCATTGGAACCATGAGTGTAGTCCCTGCCGCCATCCTCGATGCTCGTCTTTGTAGCAAAAGAAAAAACACGGGCCTTTAGACAGAAACTTCGAAAATCTCTCACATGTCTGACCAGACCAAACCAAACATTCAAAGAACTGCAAAAGCACGTTATGGAGAATACTTCGGGCACTGTGGGCATGCACAATGGGGTTCGGTTGTAGAGCTTCGGGTTTGAGGAGGATTAAGTCTATGAATAGGAATCCAAGATTACAGATGCGGGGTATAAGTTTGCGGGTGAAGCTTGGGGTTCATACCTTGAGACTTACACTTACAAGGCTTCGAGGCTTTGGGCCAATCTGTTCAAACTTCAAACTCTGGACTCATCACAATCACAGTCACAGCCATCATATCTTGTCATATATATCTCGACNTACCTTGAGACTTACACTTACAAGGCTTCGAGGCTTTGGGCCAATCTGTTCAAACTTCAAACTCTGGACTCATCACAATCACAGTCACAGCCATCATATCTTGTCATATATATCTCGACAAGGATCTCCAAGTGATCCGGAAGCAGGTCGGAATCCATGTCGCTTGCCGAACTCCACGACCAACACCAGGAGGAGATGCCACAACTGCTCATCAGAAAAGTCTCTCACATTTATGGATTCCATGATGTTGCGGCGAAACACGGAAACAGGGGACACTGCTACAGCGATCTGCTGAGTTCTCACGCCGCACCGTGTGGCCAGCATGCAACTCTGCGGCTACTGACCTTCTAAATTTAAACTTCACACATACATGTGTGCAACGAAAGCTTTTGCTGCACAGTATGGCCTGCCTCAGGTCTCAAGGGCTAACTTCACTGGCATCTCCCACATCCAACATGGAATGCGCAGCAGGCTCCAGACACCGGCTGCTGTGGTCAAAACTCTTCCTACTGCACGATTCTTTTTNCAAGGGCTAACTTCACTGGCATCTCCCACATCCAACATGGAATGCGCAGCAGGCTCCAGACACCGGCTGCTGTGGTCAAAACTCTTCCTACTGCACGATTCTTTTTACGACCTTTTGACGCTCTTTCTGACAGTCTGACTGGTATGAGTCCTACACTGCATGCGGAAATGGGCATCTGTTTTGAAACCACAGGTCTCAAATTGTCCAAGCTTCCAAGCACTAGATTTGGCAGATTCCCGGCTTCAGTGCCATACGGTGCTATCCCAAAGTCCCAAAGTGTAGCATGTCTAGACTTGGGGCATAATCTCATTGCAAACGATCAGAGCTCCTCTTGGACTTGTAAAATGTAAAATCGACCCGCGGACTCAACAGCTGACGGAATTTGCGAAGTTCAAGACTGAAAGATACTCAAGGCTCAAGGGCACACAATGGTTTATGAAATATGAAATACTATGCTACAGTAATAACTTTTACTCATGCAAGTTCACTGGTGCCAGCACTGTGCTGCTGCTGATGACATAGGATTGGAACTTTAAACTTTAAATCTTGAACCTCATAGCATCATAAGTCATAAGCCTTCATAAGCAGCCACAGCACAGTGACTGGACCACAATCATACATGAGCCTGCCCGCAAAAGATTCGCGCTTGTGGACTCGAAACACGCAGACGTCCCAGAACTTGTTTCAAAGATGGGACGCCACACAAGTCACAAGTCCCGGTTCTCGGATCCAACAGCTGAAGGTCTTATCCTCGACCCTGACCTAACATCTTCTCAGGCCGGAGACCCCAAACCCTAAAAACTTGATCTCGAAATAATGAGCCCGAAACTGTCACCGAAGCAGAAAACCTAAACCAAAGCCACGCTACTGTTCTCAGTTCGTCTAACTTGTTAACTTCTAGATCGAAAGACTGAACTTCGGCAAGCTAGGAGACGGCAACCCTATTCATCAATTGCCCTGCGGAATCTGCGGGGTCACAGTCGTGTACTTGCCCTGTTGGCAAACCGAAAGTATCTCTAAATGCCCAAATACTATTTGCTGAAAGAAAAGATACTATACTACCGGTATCCCTTGCTACCTTATCATGACGCACACTGTCACGAACCTGGGATCTTGGTGACTGAAAGTCAGACCTGTCTCACGCTTCGGTGCTTCAACTTCAAATTAGCCGTGTCGAAAAAACCACGCTCGCTTAGAATCTTAGAATCTTAGAAGTCGTCACACATATGTCACATATCACATAGGGCCGTGTTCAAGCTTTGTGGTCAAAAAACACGGGCAGCAACTTCAAAAACACTGCAAGCCCTGGAAACTTCGGAAGGAACCTTACATGCACCATGTGTCGAGTCTGGAGGCTGGGTCTGGGTTGCTGCATGACCTATGCTGAGCTTGTGGTAGCAAGGCGACACACAAGAATCCAGAGCCTCAACCCTCAAGCCTCAAGCAGAGCTGTACGTCAGCTTCTGTATCCTAGGCACTGGTAAGTTGAGTAACAGTCAAGATGATTGAAGACTGGATGACTGCAAGGGCCGCCCGACTCAATCACTGCCGCAAGCCGCCGCAAGCCCCACCCGTAGCGATGTCCTTCATGGCCTGGATGGTCGCCTTGTCGATCTTGTTCGGGGCTGCTGCCATCAAGGCTTCCATGTCTTGCACGGCAGTCTGGACGGCGGGCAACACACTAGCACGTAGGCTCGCGATGCCATGCGGATTGACTCCATGAGCACGGACGCCGAGCATGTAGCCGGGAGGCAACAGCAGCATCTTCCCCCGGCTCAGCACTGCCTTGTACATGACGAGCTTATTGGCATGCACCTTCTCCATCTGCTGCGGATTCAAGGACTTGGCCACATTCAGGCAGGCTTCCAAACCCGTGTTGCTCTCGTCGCCGTTCTCTGCGAGAAGCCCACGCATCACGGAGACATCCGAGAAACGCATGGCAAGAAACTCCACTTTGCCCTGGAACTGCAAGCGGATCGATCCCAAGCCTTCCGGCTCTGTGTTCCACTGGATACAATCAGTCATGAACCCCAGCCTGGGTCAGGTGCGCAAACACATAGCCACACACACACACACACACAGACCCGTGCGGCTGTCCTTGTATGTGTAGTATGTGTACACATACGTATATACTATATACATAAATACGCATACAAATATACGTGTATAACCATGAAGAAATGGATAAAACATATATGTAGAATATATAATTTGTAATATGATTATATATATATATATGAATACATAATATATATATATATATAATATATATATATATATATATATATATGTATATATTACACAAAAAAACGTATGTGCTGGCATTTCCACTATCATTCATACATATATATAATATTTGTATAATAATATGTTTTGCTGACCATGTACATTACATAATCAAACCCTACGAAGATCAATGACAAGTGGCAATATAGTAGTAGCATTCGCACACTCAGAAACCGTCACAAACAGAAGGCGCAAACACAAACAGAGGGAGAGGGAGAGAGAGAGAGAGAGAGAGAGAGAGATGGACACACACGAGTACAGAGTACGGACCCACACACACACACACACACCAGAAAAACAAAAAGAAACAACGACACAAACAGACTTGGACTCTGAAGGCAAGGGGACAGGGACGCACGCGTACATTCATCTGAGACAAGATGACGGTGTTTTCTGCTGCCTGTGGTGGGGACCGGAAACGCCAAACACACAGACAGTTAGACAGACACAAACATACAGAGACATACAGAGTAATACAGAGTGACATGTGGACAGACACAGACACATAGAGATGGGGATAGGATGAGTGTTCATCTGGAAACATATCTGACCTAAATTCTGCACGCACGCCTACTCGGGGAAATAGCAAGGTATCTTATTGATTTATTGCGGCCGCAAAGCAACGACACGGCACCCAACAGTGCCCTGGTGCTGCTGCTCGCGTCTCCCAAATCCTTCTGGCGTACCATGTGAGTTGAGCACTGGTCCAAGGGGTCCATGAACATCTTCAGCAAAACCTCGCTTCCCATGGCGCTGCTCATCGGAGCTGCCACGGCTCTCTCTTTGATGCTGATCTCTTGGTTCGCATAGGAAGCCAGCCACTTCTGGAAAGTGCCAGACAGCGTCTCATTCGCCATCGCCTTGTCAAGGATGTCTTGGGCCTCCAGGATGTGCGGCTTCTTCCATTGCTCATTGCTGGCAAGCCAGGCATCCAGCTGCTCGAACATGTGGACGGGCTCCTGATAGGACACTTGATTCAAGACTAAGGCTTTAAGGGTGGAGGTTTATGGGTTTGGCTATGCTGGGGGTGGGGGTGGCTCGGGGTGTGGAGTATGGAGTATGGGTCTATTGTCTTGGAGTGGACTAGGGCTACCTAGTGGAGGGCAGGATTTTGCCTTTCCATTCACAGTTAACAGAGTACCGGAACAAACAGGTGGAACAAATCTTTACATAACCTACATAGACTCTATTGCATAAGGCATACACACATATTGAAACACATATGCCATATCATCATATCATCATATTCAATGTATTTCACTGGGCTTGACCATTCTCCAGAACTGGGCCAGAAGTGGCGCGGCAACTTTCTGGGTCAAAACTCCAAACTCAAAAACACCCGTCCAAAAAGTCCGAAACCCTTGACTCTTAACACCACGAAAACCCTACCAACAAATCCTAAACGGTCCTAAACTCCTAAACCCTTGACCCTTAACACCAGAAAAAACTCTCCCCCAAAATCCTAAACCCTAAACTCTAAACCCTGAACCCCAAAAAACCCTAACCCCCCAAACCCTTCGTGCAATCAAGGCCCGGGAAATGCTAAGCCTCTTTTGCGCGGAGGGGGCGGGGAAAGGGGTGGAGGGGGTGGAGGGGGGAAGGGAGGGGACCCCGAACTCCGAACCCCCCCAAAATCCTTTACCCTAATCCCCAAACTTGAAACTTAACAACACCAGTCGAGCAAAACTAAGCCGAATGATTGCTGCCCGGGAGTCGAACAGATCTGCATCCACTCTGAAGGGAATGGCCATCATGGACAGCTGGACGGATCGCCTCTGCTCCTCTGCAGCCTGGCTTTCATTCTGCTTCTGTTCGGCTCCTTCTCCTCTTGCTTCTTTGCCTCCTTCTCACGTCGGGTCCTCGTCTTCTTCAGGTCCATCACCGCGACACGCACACTGGCGATCAGCTCGCCGGTGAACTCCTTCTGCTTTTCAAGCAACTTTGCCTTCTCCTCCAGATCCTCCACAGTCTTAGCCAGCTTCACCTCTGACAACTTGGCTGTGAAGTTGGAATGGGCCCACATATCATTGTCGCTGACGATTGGAAAGGTCATCGTCAGCAACTTCTCCTTGAGGAACGCCTGGTGATCCGTGTCTTCTGGCAGCTTCACGTACTTGTTCTCAAAGATGTGGAAGGCGGCACCGCACCATGCCCAGCCTGCCGCAACTCTCATCTCGCACTCGACCCTAAAGTCACCGTCGGCTTCGATAGCACCCGAAAGCTGCTCCATGCCCTCGGCCAAGAGGGTCCGCAGCCTTGCTTTGCTGATTTGAATTAATTAGACTTTAGAAATTTAGTTATTTAGTTCTCAAAGATTCGAACCTGCAAGGCCGGAGCTTCGAGAGTGTGGACTGTAGACTGCAAACTTCATAGCTCCAAGTGTTAATCAATCACGGCATACATTAAGGCATACACGGCAAAAAGCATATATCTCAAGGTGGCACGTCTATGTCGGTCCTGCATTTGCAAGGGTTGCGGGCACAACCTGGAGTCGAGACTGGATGTTTCCGTAGTCATATGGGTCCTAATATGGGTCTCATGCGGGTGGGACGTGAATGGCCTTGGACTTAGCAGGTGTGGCGCGGCGGCCCTCTCCCTACGACATCCGGATTCCGGATAGTATATGCGGTTCTCAGGTCAAAGCTTCAGGCTTCAACCTTCCAGCCTTCCAATAAGAGGGGTAATGCGGGGTGCGGTGTGGAGTATTAGTATGCGTAGTGTCAGTATGAATGTATGCTGCTCGTCCCATTCTCCGCAAAGGCACACGCCACCTGAAAGGTTACATGTTCCTTGGGAAAACGGTCAGAGGCTGCCTTCATGTGTCATGGCTGAGATGTCGTCGCAGGGGGACTGACATGTCATGACACGTAAGGCAAGGGCTTGCGCGGCAAAGTCCTGGAACCTAGATTCTAGAGGCATTGATACTTCCATGGGTTAAAGATTGCCAAACAACAAAGCTTCAACTACAAGAAGAATCCGGCCGGGAGCTTCCTGGACAATCCCTCAATGTCACGGGTGAGGTCGGCGCTGATCTTGTTGCGCTTCGAGCCCAAGTCGACCCTTCGCCTCTTGCTGTCCTCGTTCGTGCCCTCGGGGTTCTGTTTCTCAGGCACCCTCTTGTTCTCAGAGCTCGGCGGCTCCACATCCTTCTGGCGTCGATCAGACTGCAAGAACCGAGCGTTGAAGAAATCCGCCGCGGTGCAACTTTCCTCGCTGCCGCCGGACCCTGTTGCAGTGGCAAAGATGCTGCTGCTGGGCATTGCCGTAGTCCACTCCTTCTGCCCCTCAGCGTCGAGGCCTTTTGACAAATCCTCTGCGATCTGATCCATCTCCTCCTGGCTCACATTCTTCCTCTCTTTGCCTTGGTTCAAACATTTCAAATTATCTTGGAGTCTGGCATTGAAGCTCAACCCTAAATTGGCAAAACTGACAAAACAATTCACACATACCTACTCGGAAATGCAACGGTTGCAAGACAATACGAGTGCAAACTAATACAAACTTACACCACACCAGCCTTTTCACTGCATCCAAATGCTACTAGGTCTTCTGCAGGCTGCCGGTGGCAACCGTGTTGTTATTGTGTTGCTGCACGCTTCTTCTACTGCTAGCTGGCCGGGTCGCCCCTTTGCTCGATCGATTGCTCCTGGTATGAGGATTGCTTGCTCTCGTGGTAGTCCTTGCCTAGCAAAAATGCGGGGATTTCCAGCCGCAGCCGTGAGTGGGCGGGGCCGTTCTCATCTCTCCTGGTCCGCGCATCATTCCGCAAGGCTTCCCAGTTCTCGAAGGCCTTTCGGAGAGATGGTTCTAGATTCTTGGGACGGGCTGCAGTTAAGCGGTAAAGCAGGGGCTTCTTAGGGTCTTGGGCTGCAGTATCTGTGCGAAGCTGAAAACACAGCTGCTGATGTCTGGAGCCTGCGGCCTTATTATTGTGATCGGCCTGCACCCTTTAGATGGGAAGGTGGAGGAGTGCCTGTGCTTTGAAGTTTGAAGGGACTAGTAATTTACTGAAATTTACTGAGCTCAGTGTAACGTAGTCCCAGAATCCAAAAAAAAACGAATGTCCACATGCTTGGTTTCGGTGGGTTCCACAGCACTAAATGCTTAACAACGGATGGAAATTAAAATAATGCCACTCTGTGAAAAACTTTCAAGTTTGCACTTGCAAGACTTCCAAGATGACAAGATGGTTCCCCATAGAAAATGCGACTGATGCTCGTCCTTCTCCACATATGCCGGGTATGAGGCATGAGGCCCCAGTGGTCGGTTTCATTGCATACCGATGACTCGCACTCGAAATGACTCTTTAAACTCGCATCTTATTTCGCCCTGTCGCCTTCTGTTTGGACCAATTTCGCTTCGTGGCCATTTTGACGGAAAACAGCTCATAGTCCAAGAGCGGGTTCTGGGAGACGGTGTTCTTCTCGGCTCGTGCGCCCCTCTTCCTGCTGTAGTGGGTGAGGTCGAGGCTACCCCTTTGTTTCTGGCCCCGCCTCCCGGCTGGAAACTTCCGGCAGTAGTCACACAGCACTTGAGCTTGCAGCTCTTCGTTTCCGTTCTCCTCCACGGTTTCGCCAGACTCAGGATCGATGTAGGACCCGCCAAAGACCTCCACCCAGGCGATCCATTTGGGTCCGCAATCTCTTTTCTGCTCCTTGGCCTGCCGGTACAGCACGTCCCAGGCCCTCTTGTGGTCCAAGCAGTAGGCGTTCTTCGCTTCAGCCTTCTCCTCACAGACGGCGCAGAACTTGTTCTTGCTGTTGCTCGCTGCTTCTTTGGGCTTCGGCTTGACCTCTTCTGCCTCTCGCTTGTCCTGGGTTACCAAGCTTTGCCTGGTAGTGTCGAACTGGAAGTGGGTGCGGCCTTGGGAGTCGGAGTCCATGCCGAGGTGTATGCCCGTCACGGACACAAGGAAGGATCGGAAATCCGAGTGGGTGGGCGAGATGCTAGTCAAGTCTTCCCTGGATGGAAAGGACGAGCAACAACAAGCCTGAATCTTCCTCACTTGTTCGCTGCACCTCTAAAATCAGGGACAAGGCTGTCAATCTGCAGCAATGCACGTCAACACAATATGCCTGTTAGTGCTTGCTACTCTCGCAATCCGCAACTTCCATAGCTTCCATGAGATTTTATGAAGCAGCGCGACGGAAAGCACAAAGAGGCCATTTCTGTCTGAGTGGAGTAGTCCTCTCATGGCATACATGGCAGCACACAGGTGAAACATGATCTTCCTGCGCGAGAATTCTGTGGCTCCAGCAAGAATTCCTCATACGTACTTCTAACTTCTAACTGAACTTCTAACATTCTAACAAGGTGAAGAAGGTATTTGGTTAATTTGGTTGGCCCTGGCCACACCTGAGATGCACTGCTCACCGTTCTAGGAACTCGAAAGACTCGAAAACTGCTTCCTAAACTTAAACAAAGGACTAGGTGTGGAGTGGCATGATTTGAGGACGCTTGCAAGCCTGCAGTCCTAGAGACCTAGTCCTAGCAGACTCTCTCTGCCGACACTGGGAAGCCGAGCCAAAATCGTGAACGGCGAGTCTTGGAGACTCGCTGTCGCGAACTCACTCACTCGCAGACCTGAGCGAATCAAACGCTCTGAAACTGGAAACCATCATGCGACCGCATCCTCTTGAACATCATGCCGATGTCTTCGAACTGGAAGCTAGTCGACCGCTTCGGCGGCTGCTTCTTGAAGTTCTGTGAGTCAACTGGGCTGTCTGTCCTTACCACGGCCAGCCTGCCTGTGTTGAAGGAAAGCCTCATACTCGCAGACGGCGATGGCTGCAGTTGATCTCGCCGCACGATGTTCCCGAAAATGTAGAGGTGCCATGCCGCCATGGCAGCCAAATGCATACCATTGCCTAAGAGGCTTCGTTGCGACTGCTCTGGCAACTGGCTGATGCTGTCCTCGTCCACAGCCAGGCACCCTGCATACCTCTCGTACGCTGCTGACCCTGCAACAGGAAACCCCTGGGATGCCTCGAGATCGTGCTTGACAAAAAACCTCTGCTTTGTGAGAGAGTAGAGTACGGTGGAGGAGAGCAAGGTGGGCACCAGCGCTGACATCCTCTTTCTTTCCATGCTCTGGGAGAGGTCTACAATGCAGCATCGTGCCATGTCGCTGTCAGGCGGCGAGGCCATCCACAACTCCTTGTACTTCTGCAAAGCCTCGGCTGCTCCTGGGGCCAGGATCTTCTCTGCAGGGACCACAACACCTGTGCACTTTTCTGGAAGGTGGAGCCCTCGCTTCCGGGCCAATGATCTTCTGGTCTCGTATTCTTCACCTGCGCATTGGCCCAGGAAAACATCTCCGAGGCAGACTGTGGACCGGGAAGACATTCTGAGGAAGTCTTTTTCCACATCCCTGCTTGGCGGACCCACCCAGACGTGGCTGCTCAAATTGATGCCAGTTTGCAGAAGGCGTCGCCGCCTGCAGGGCCAGCCGAGGTCTTCAGGTCCAAAGGCAGCCTGCAGAACCAAGAACCTGGAACCCATGCGATCGGGTAGCAGATCCTTCGGGAAAGCTGCAGCATTCTCCAGAGTCACCACGTCAAAGTTGGCACTTTTCGCATGCGCTATGAAGATTGACATGGACTCGCTATGCTCCGAGGCTAGTCCTTCGTGGAGACCGAATGGACTCCACGGTGTACACATGGATCCCCCCAGCAGCAATGACAACTCACGAGTTGAGTGGCATCTCTCGCTCTCGAACACGAGCGGGCAAGCATGTCCTCGGGCTCTGCACTCTGGTTTGAGGCATGGGCTTGTAGGGCAACGCAAGTCATGCAGGTGACTTTGGAGGTACTCCCACTGCTTCGCATACGCAGAAGCCTTCCGGGACGGTGTCGCTGTCTTCTCAGGCCGCATCCTTTCCAACGCACGAAGATGTTTCTTGGAAACTCGGGACTGGAGGCTTCCGAAGACGTGATCAGGAGGATGCTGGGTCTCTAGAGCAATCTGCTGGCAATGCTCGGCTATGTCTGAGCTCCTGTGCCACCGGATCGTGTCTGGCACTTGACATCCGGCTGTCAACAAGGCAACGAAGGACATGTTCAAGGCCGATTCTGAACAGCGTCGGCCACTAAAGTCCGTGTGCAACACCATGGCCTACAGCCTGCTCTAAGCGAAACAGCATCTTTGGATTCTGCTGCATCGTCTGCACCAAAGCAGCTGGCCAGTCAGCCAGTTCTCGCACGCTCTGCAAAAAGGGGGTGCTGCCATGCTCGACCATGACGAAGCTGCTCAAGGAACAGCTTGACTGCTTCACTTGGACAAAATCTCTAATCTTCTTATGACCTACAACTTATGACATATACTATATTCAATATATGATATAATATATATATATATATATGACAAAATATGACATATATGACATATATGATAATATATTGTATGAAGCATGAAGAGTCAAGGGCCAACTTAGGGAAAGAGTCCAAAAACTTCTTGTCATTCCCATTTAGTTTACTTAAGTTTACTTATGTCTGATATGTAGCAACAATAACAAAACTACCTAAACAGCGCTTTCTGCCACACAGAAAATTGCGACTTGGAACATGATAAGTGTGGTCTTATCAGATATCACAGGGACAAAGCAACAAAGCACACATCTTGGGAATCTATGTAATTCTTTGACACCTCAAGCACTTGCGACTTGAGCCTGCAGACTTTGTTGCAGCCAGATGGACGGCAACACCAAATAACATTTGCCATTTGCTCCTGCCAACGACCTTCTGCTTCTCTAGACTCTCTAGATTGCAATGCAATGACCGCATGACAAGCGCACACCTACATGTGCCTTTAGCCTTGAGCAGACTTTAGCAACTGTCCCCAGTGTGACGCAGCGGGGGTGGGCAGTTGTCCACCTTCACACTCCTGCTGATTGCTGTGTCTGGATGTCCGGCGGCAACTGTTGAGTGCTCACTACGAAGAACATCCGGGGCGTCCATCAGTAGAGTCAGTAGATCCTGGGTCCTGGGCTGATTTAGAATTATGCGGGGCTTCTAGTGATTAACGGTTTTTGTGACGACGACTCAGACCAAGGGTTGGGCACTGGGGTTGATGATGTAAATCCTGCATTACCTTATCTGGACCATAAGCTATAGGGAATTATTTCTGGTATAGTATTATGGGTGATGCAGGATTTGTATCATCAACCGAAAAATGGAATCGGTTATTTCGGTCTAGAGTCTACCGGGCGCTGTCAAGATCGGCGCTGTCTTCCTACTTTCTATATTGGGGGCTATGAAATCTAGACTATGGAATGATTGAATGCGAATGCATATGCTACTGCCAGCTGGGCGTCGCACTTGTATCAAACCCAATCCTGACTTCTTTAGAAAGTCTTATAGAGATTCAGGGGACTAGTAGGTAGGGTTGCAAATTGTAAATTAATTGTAAATCATAAACTTTATAAACACCGTGACTGGGGATATCTAAGACCTAAGAATCTAATTGTATAACTCATTGTGTAAGTGGATCTAACTGATACAACTATAGTTACCTTACTTACTTAGACACAACCCTACTTACTATAAGTCCCCTAAACCTCCAAGTGCCGCAGGGACGACGGAAATCCATGCATTGAAAAAACCGAATACATCAAACTCTACGCTGAAAAACCTCCAAAGCAAAACCACTTGTCCTGCAATGGCCGCACAGGATCTGTCACGGCAGAGAAAGGCCGCGCGCGTTAGGAGCAGCTGTTTTTGTTTTTTTTCGGAGGGCTCCGGAACCCTCATTCCCGAAACGCCTGGCGCAACACAGAAAAGGCTTCGGGCAGCTTCGGGCAGCTTCGGGCAGCTTCGGGCAAGGGCCGCCCGAAAGGAATTCCAGCTTTCGGGCAAGGGCGCGGGAGGCAGGGCAGCATTCGGGCGGTTCGGGCAGCTTCNGCTTCGGGCAGCTTCGGGCAGCTTCGGGCAGCTTCGGGCAGCTTCGGGCGGCTTCGGGCAATGCGTTTCCGGGGTTTGCTTGGAATTCCAAAAGAAACGCAGCCAACCAAACCGAAAAGTACAAAAACCGCTCCTTTGGCTCTAGACCACGTGCGCTCTAGCTGCTTTCTTTTCCTTGCCTACCCTATGGTCAGGATCCTTTGTGTAAGTCTTGAACCACAGGACCCCATTGCACATGCCGCACTCAAGCACCAAAAGACCCTAGGGTTTAGGGTCTACGGGGTGTTTCGGGTTTAGTGTTTAGAGTTTAGGGTCTAGGGTGTAAGGTTTAGGGTCTAGGGGGTGTTTAGGGTACAGGGTCTAGGGATAGGGTTTAGACTTCAGGGTTTAGAGTCTAGGGTTAGGGGCCCTACCCTTCTGTTACGAAGCCCTATGTGACTATATGGTACATGAACTCTGACACCCTTTTAGGGTACGTGTAGTCTTTGAAGGGAACCCACACCCGACGAGTCCGAAGCACAGAATAATCAAGCACTTAGTTTGGTAAAGTGTGGTAGGAGCCCTAAACCCTTCAACCTTATAAACCCTTAACCCCTAAAACCCCGAAGCCCTCCACCCCTAAGCCCTTCACCCCTAAACCCTTCGGGACAAACGTCCTCCAGCCGACCCGCGTCGTGCCAAGCTCCATTTCGTGCAGCCGCGAGTCGAGGTAGGCTGTGGCTCCTGGGTGGTTTAGGGTTTGGGCGTTGAGGTTTATGGTTTAGGGTTTAGGGAAGTTTAGGATGTTTAGGGTGGACCAAAAGTTTGGGGTTTACCAGGATCCCCCCGAGCACCTTTTAATAGAATCCTTGTGATCCCAAAGAGTGGGTATTTGGCCCATAATTCAGAGCCTCGGTGAAACCCAGACTCCCTTTCTTATGACTCCAGACTCCAGGCTAGCCCCCTTACCCAATCCCACCCCTAAGAACTCAACATCGCAGAGGCCTATGCCCTATACTGCCCTAGACCCTAAACCGCTTATGTTTTATTATTATAGCTAGTGTCAACCAAAGACTGCCAAAAACAAGACCACACATTCAGGTTGTGGGACAGGCTCTTATGCAGACGCACAGAAACACTCCAGTGGTTCAACATTGTTTGTTTCAGGAACCACGGCCTGAAGGCTATAATACCATTAATGGGTCCTGTGACCTGTCCTCCTTTTGAAATCTTCAAAGCCTAGCCTGCAAGTCTTCAGGTAAGAAAATCTTAAAGGCCGAATGGTGAAAGGGCCATTGGCTTGTGAATTGTACAATTCTGCAGCGGCACAGTTTAGAGTTTAGAGTATAGGGTTTCGGCCCTGGGGTGTAGGCAAAGATTGGCTTTGAACCATAACCTCAAACAACCCAGCTTTCTCAAAACTAGAATTGGTTGCCCCAAGACTTCAAATTGGAATATTAAATACGCCATGCAGTAGTCTAAGTCACTCTGACCCCTGAATCCCACAATCCTCTACACTTCCAACCTTAAAGGACCTTAACATCGAAACGAAACTACTTCAAACCCCATCACCGGGACACTGCTTCTGGCTTCTGTTGATCCCCACAGAGGAGAAAGGTTGTGCTCAACACCTGCGGCACACCAGGCTTGTCTAGAGTCTAAAGTCTAATGGACTGTACTTTCGGGAGGGTGAGCCCTCCTATGCCGGCAGCAATGGGAACAAGTTGCCCCCAACCTGTGAACCCCGAACCTCATGTGTGCGATGGGGTCTGAGACTCAAACTTGTAGCTCTACGCACGAGTGCCGGGGGGCCTGGGGATCCATTTACGGACTTATTTAGGGCTTTGGGCCTATGGAGTATGGAGCATGGGCATCGGATGCAGCGCTGCAAGGTCTAGTCCAGGGAGTCTAGGGCACACGGCTCTCTGGTCACTGATCTCTAAGTCTCAAAGACCAAACTCTGAAGGAGCACCTTGCACAGGCCAGCACTGAAGCCGTTGAAGAATCGAAGACAGACTTGATGTGGCACCTCCGTGGGCAAAGGCAGGGGTGGGTGGGTGGGTTTAAGTCAGTTGAAGACTTAAGGGATTTGCTTGATGTACAGGTGAGGCCATCAATTTTCACAAAGCTTCCACTGTGGCAGGCTAGGCACTCATGTCACAGCATGGCTTGAAGGCTTTAACAACAAGGTTTAAAGGTGAAAAGGACTCCGCCGAGCTTCTTCATGTGAGCCCCGGCAGAAACAGATAGCACATGCAACACGAGAACACGGCAGCGTCACCGTGTGTCGATGCTTTCCGAGAAGTGGCATACATTGCCGCTCCTGGGGTCATAAGAGAACTCCCTTTTCACTTTGAAGCCAGGCGTAGTCTTCGCTGTCTTGGGGAGCATGCTGCCGATCTGCGACAGCTCCCAAGGCTGTGGACCCGAACTCGAGCGAGGCCTCTTGCTAAAGGACACCGGAGTCCAAGAACCTTCTGAGCCATCGGAGCTCAGCATCTGCTTCCTCTTCCGCTCGCGCTCTTTCTTTCCAGGTCTGTTCTTTGCCTTCACAGGCAAGGCTTCGTCGCGGACATGCTGCTGCTCATGCTGTCTCCTGTCCAGCATCTGTCCCACGGATCCCTTGGGCTTCGACTTTGGCATGGGTCCCACGGATCCCTTGACCTTCGACTTTGCCATGGGCCTGGGCAAACTCATCCCTGGCCGCGGTAGCAAGCTCACCTTGGTCGCCTTGGGCATGTCATCTGCCATCTGGGTCTTGGTCAATGTCTCACCTCGGATGCGGAGGTAACAGCAGTTCACTGCAGAGGGGGTGCGACATGCGCAAAAGCGCATTATAGTCGGCATTCGCAAAGGCTGGCTAAGGCTTCAAGGCAATAGGGTTTTCAGGGCTTTGGGCCATCAACGTACGACATTGGTTTTTGCTCTTTATTAAATTTGCTATATATTAAATATTATATTTAACTATATAATATAAGACACGTAAAACTCATAAAACTTCTAGGATTCTAAGACAAGAAAGAACCAACACTGCAACCGAACAACTCGAGCTGCCGCTCTTCAGCCCCTGTACACCCTGCACTACTGGCCGTGATCCTCCTCTGTCCACAGCCCTGCCCGGGTTGTTCTGAAGCACTGGGCGGCTATTGTCAAGCTCTGGCGGATCACGACGGCCTGGCTCTCGCGGAGCAGGCCCGTTCCATGACCCTGCGCTGCCATTGACGTGTCCAGTCCGTGGCATCGGAGGTGTAGGTGGCCGTGGTCTCGGTGAGAGCGGCGGCTTCGCAGTCTGTCTCAGCGCCACGTGGTTGACCTGCCCTGCTGCCGGCGCAGGACGGATGGAGCGCGGCCACCAGTGCGACAAGTCACAACGCATGCCGGGCTATTGATTTCCAAGCCGCACTATAGGCACTAGGAGCAGCAAAGGAATGGATAAGAACCTGGTGGGGCACTGGCGCGAGCTGCTTCTGAGTTATCTTGACAGTGCTGACAGGAAGTCAGGAAGCTTTCACTGTTTACACTGTTTACCTCGTAGGCCCTGCCCAACAACACTAGGCTTGTGCCACGACCTGCGCGCAGTGTGTGGAAGCGGCACTGCATGTCATGTGTCAGGAGCCATGATCCACGTGCCATCATGCTGTCTGCTCTGGCCGGCTCTGGCCAACTATGACATTACAAGTATGAAGTTAGAAGTTTGAAGCTTCCATTCCAGTCAACTTCCAGGCCCCGGCTCTACAACAACCTTACCCGAATGCCAACCGAAACCACTATCCGAGACCGAGACTTACGCACATGGTTCGTGACTGCTGACTGAGACTCAGAACCCTCTAGCGGAGCTGCAGGAAGCAAGCGCCTTGTGGAGGATGAAGGAGTGCACCCCAACATCCGAGACGCCATCGGATTGCAGGAAAGCCTCAGCCAAGGCATGTGGACTGCGTTCTGATTCACAGACCCTCAAAAGTCTCAAAAGCTTGAGCATTGTTTTACGCTATCTCTGCAACGCTCTTATTGGATCGAAACCTTGGATGACGCTGCACGCATAAGCATTGTGTTGTGTCTCAAAGTCTCAAAATGACTCCAAATCTTCAAACAAAGGGAGACTTTCGGCAACTGCTCGAATCCTAAGCCCCCTAACCCCTAAAACCACCCTAAACCGTCTTCGAATGGTGGCGACAGGAGCCAGGGAATGCAGAAGACTTGCACGAGAGAGAGAGGGAGAGAGACAGAGAGAGAGAGAGAGGAGAGAGAGAGAGAGAGAGAGAGAGAGAAAGAGAGAGAGAGAGAAAGAGAGAGAGAGAGAGAGAGAGAGAGCCAGAGAGCCAGAGAGCCAGAGAGCCAGAGAGCCAGAGAGCCAGAGAGCCAGAGAGCCAGCGAGCCAGCGAGCCAGCGAGCCAGCGAGCCAGCGAGCCAGCGAGCGAGCGAGCGAGCGAGCGAGCGAGAGAGCGAGAGAGAGAGGACAAGGGAGAGGGAGACTGGAGACTGGAGACTTCTGATATGGAATCATGGAATACTCACGACATGGAATGTCTCGGTTACAATCTTACCAGCCTGCAATTTGAAATCAAGCCAGAAGCGTCAACCGACAACCAGACAGGAAGCAGCTCCCAGCGAGCTGCCCCCAGAACCAAGCAGCAGGCAGCAGCAGTCGAAAAGCAGGCTCATGGCAGCCAAGCGGCAATTCGGCATCACTCGGGCATGCTTCTGGCATCCAGTTCTGCTAGAGTCGGCAGAGGCGCTGCGCTTGGTTTGTAGGGACACAAGTTCACATGATCAGACCGGTTCGGGTATGCAGCGGCTTGCAGCAACCACCACTTCAACCTTCTCTCCGTTGTCTCTGGACCCTCGTGGCGCGCAAAGCGAAGGCTGCGTGCGCATTGCTTGGGTTTCTCATTCTTGTGGGCCTGGCAGTTGCACTGTGTAGTGAGTCCTACATTGACGCCGTTTGCTTTCACGAAGGTGAAGCGGCTGCCCTTCCAAAAGAAGCTGGTGTCAGCCAGTACACGTGAGTGCAAACCCCCTGGTGCACGTGGAGCTGGCTCCGGAACAAGAGCCTCTGGTGACTCTGGTGCTGCTGGCAAAGCGTCAGCCCCAGCAGCTGCAGGATCTGATTCTGAAGAGGAACTAGAATCGCTGGAACTTGAGCTCGAACTAGAACCTGAACTAGACCCTGAAGCAGGCACAGAACCACTGCCAGAATCTGCGCTTCCGCCTACGTGCATGTCACCAAAACAATCCGAGGAAATACTGACGTCCTCGAAATTCATAACAGAATCGTCATCTGCTTCCTGAGTGTCCTGCACCTCTGCAGGAGGGTCTGCAGCCTCAGGACCTCGTGATTGACTTTTCCGCCCCCTCCCTCTTGGATTGCGTCCACGAGCACCAGGGGCTTTCCGCTTCGGAGCTGCCCGGGCAGACTGAACCTGGTCTGGCACGGAAGGATTATACATGACCTGAAACTCAAACCCCTCTGCGTTGCGACCTGCACGTTTTCGCTTGGATGATTTTCTGGAGCTCTGGTTGCCCTCTTCTCCACCAAACAAAAGAGAAGCATAGAAAGCCTTGGTCTCAAAGTGAGGCACATCCTTCAGATGCTCGGCTGCAGTGGCTAATGCCACCAGGTACTCGTGGCAAAGCGACTTCTGGGTGTGATGTAACCAGCAAACTTTCGGGGAGTCTTCTTGTCTGAATCGGTAAGGAGCAGGGCAGCGAGGTTTGTCGCCCTTGCTTCGGACCGAAAAGTCCCACCCCTGATTCTGCAAAAAGAGTAAAATTTGAACTGTTGCCATCTCGCTTGCAGACCTGATCGTCACGGTATCCGCTGCTGGGGCTACTATCACAGGTTTGGGATCGTGCAGCTTGAAGCTCAGGCTGAGAGACTCCAAGCCAGCTCGTGTCAGCTGCCACTCACTGGACTCTGCACCTGCAGAGATGCAGGTGAACACACCGATTGCAGCCATCTGTCGCGCGATGACAAGGGGTCGATTGGCTTCGGAGTCAATTCCTGCGTCGTCATGTTCAAGACTGATACTCATGCCTGCGTCCTTGAACGCAAAAGCATCTTGGGTGACAACTCTCTGCAGCAGAGTTTGCAACGCCTCTCGATCTGCTGGACTTACAGATGCAAGGAAAGAAGCCTCCAGATTGATCTGGAGAGCCTCGTCGGTTTGCCACTGATGAATGCCGAGCACGTCTTCAGGCGTAGATGCCACTGCTGAAAGCACAAACAACGCCGTGTCCTGGTCCTGGCCTTCCACAGCAACCGAAGCCTTGCTCTTGGCATGTGACAGGTGCAAGAGCGGAAGTTGCTCAATGATCAGCTGGCCTTCCCCTTGTAATGGGGCCGTGCCCGGCACGTACACGACTCGGCCTGGATTGGAGTGCGCTAGTCGGAAGAAAAGCCATTCCTGAGGAAGGCCGGGGAAGAGACGATGGGAGCGTGCTTTCTGTGCTGCTGGAGAGTCTACAGACTGGGAGACAAATTCAAACTCTCGGCTGTTGTCCTGCTCAAGTTGCGGAGAGGCCGCGCAGGTGTAACTGGACAGTGGAATTGGGGATGTTGCATTACGAACGGAGTAAATGCTGGATGCTTTGCCAGAACTTCCTGTCAGTTCCATGGCACTGTCTGTCATGCATGCTCTCAGGTGCTGGAGTGCATACTTGCACCAGCAATGCTGCCACTGCTCCGGAACTGCGCCTTGCGACAAGATGCAAGCAGGGCCCATCGTAGGTAAGGCCGCACTCTCCGTTGAAAGCAAGCTCTGCGGCAGAGGACGGAAGTGGGACGCAGGGTCACAATGGAAAAGTATCCGTACCACCTGCTTTCTGGCGCTGTCTGGCAGGATCTTCTTCTTGCCAGAAGAAGAAAGCACTAGGAGAGCTTCAATGCCAGGATGGTGCTTGAGCCCGGCTGCGTCACACATCTTCAAAGGGTTGGCTGCACAGCGGCAATGCTTAGCAAGCACTGCAAGCCGTTCTGGAGACTCCCGCAACCAAGTCCGCAAATGCGGGGACACGAACTCAAAAGCTATGTGTGCTGGGCCTGCGTGCGGAGCTGCACGCACTGACCTCTTGGTGGCCGCATGAAGCCCTTCGACCCAGCGTTCCGCGACGGGCACAAACTTAAACTTGCCTGCCCAAGCCGTCAGCGTCGGCAGTTGGTTCCAGGCAGTCACGCCAGAAGCCAGTCTTTCCACATCGCGGCGGCAAGCGGAGTGCGCGGCACAAAGTACCTCACACAGCGGGTGTAGCCGAGGTTGCTCTGAATTCTGCTTCGCTGCATCATACAGACGCAGCGTCTGTGCAGCTGCCTTGCGACGGGCGTAAGGACAATGGTGTCCCATACCGAAGGCAACGTAAGGAAGCTGTTGCCAATGCGAAAGCTTCAACTGCACAAGCAACAAAACATGCCTCTTAGCTGCTGTCCAATCACTGACCAGTGTCCGCAGCTCTGCTGCTGTGAGGCGCGAGGTCTCCTCCAAGGCCAGCAAGTGGCCGCGCGCGACTTCGAAGCTGCTCTTCACGAGAAGGGGCAGGGCACCTGCAGCCAGCTCCGGGGCCCTTGAGCTCCTCAAGGGGCAAGTTTGCTTAGCCCTGTCGGAACTGTGGTTTGCGCAAGGACAACTCTCTGCCCAATGCGAAATGTGAGATAGGCACTCGGCGACTCTGTGCATGGCATGCAGGTAAGCAGGAAACATGCTGGACCTTAGCGCTTCATCCACCACTTTCAAAGACAGCACGCGAGACCTGTCACCGTCCGGCTCTTCACCGTCCCGGTCTTGTCCCTTGACACCAAATTTGCTGGCAGACCAGGCACGACGCAAGATCTGGATCAATGGAAGCAAGTCCTGCGCAGCCTCCATCGCTGTGTTCCAGCGGCCCCCATACACTTGAGCAGTGAAACTCTCAAAGCGAGCCTGGAATGCTGACCAGGGAGGCTCCGCAAAACATGTCTCGAGGAGACGCTGGCGGGAAATCCGAGAGGAAAGCAGTTTGCAGACCTGAGTTAGCTGCTCTACAAAAACAGGCCAATGCTCAAGAGCTTGGTGCAAGTCTTTGGAGATATTGTGGGCTATGTGCAGCAGCCCTGCAATATAAATTTGCGGACTGAAATCAAGATGCAGGCTGGGGCCTACAACTGCAGCCGCTACATCTGGACGTGCTGGAGCCATGTCAGAGTGGAACTGAAAAGCATCCTCATAGCCTTCTGCTGTTGGCTCGGCTCTGCTTGAAGAGGCTCCATCAGTGCTCATAAAATCAAAAGGCTCGGACTGAAACTGTGGCTCAGACTCAAGTTCCTCCTTCTTGATCCAATCCCCACAAAGATCGGTTAGCTTGCCTGACCATCCTACTACGTGAGCCTCAGCCCCCAAATCACCTGTCCTAGTGAATGTGCTGTTCATGAGATGAGCGCACTGCTGCCATGAATTGCAGGCAGCACGCTCTGCGTGTGCGGATGCACGGATTTTGTGGCCCACACTCGCACGTGCAGAACCAATTGCAGCAGGCAAGCAAGGACGCAGCGAGAGACGCGTGGCAAGGAACTGTCGGCAGCGCTGCTCTGTGCTCGGGTCAAGGGAACCATGGATGAGCAAGTCCGCCTCGTCTACTGCAGCTGGCAGCTCTGACACAGCCATGTACCGATGCCCCTGCATGACCCACTCGAACCCTTTCTGCGGAGAGCTGTCCATCGTGGACCACCGGACGATGGATTCAGCGGTGCCGGTTCGGTTCCTGTCCAACAACTCATCAACCTCTTCTGCTAAAGCCCTCACGTATGCCATGATGACAGTGAGTCTGTGTTTGCTGAGATAGGACCTTTTAGGCACGGCGTACTTGTGTTCAAGCATCGACAGGAAATAGCGGCAGATACCCTCCTCCCTGAAAACAAGCCTGATCCCCTGGCGTAAAACATCCCCCAAGTCCGTAACACTGCGCAGTCGCGAACTCAGTAGGACAGCTTCAACCAAGGTTTGCATGGAGTAAACACGCTGGGACATGCGTGCCTCTTCCACAAGCAAGGTCTCACGCCAAGCTAACAAACTCCGCACCTGTTGCCGGGCCTCCGCAAGCTCCGAAGCACTCATCTGTCTCTCGCTATTCAAAAGGCGACGCGCGGACCGGGCGAGCTGAGACAGATAGGACACATCAACGTGTGGCACTGCAGCTGCATTCTCCTCCGGTTGCCCAGCAGCAGGCCGGGGTGGCAGTGGCAGAGCTTGGAGAAGTGCCGCGCCAGCAGAAAAGGTGCGAGACCGACCAGATCGCACAACAGGCAAGCAGTACTCAGCCCAGCAGCCGGAGGCCAGAAGCAAAGCATGAGGAGCAGGAAGCTTCAAGCAAAGGGATGTCGACTGCTGCTGCAACTTGTGCGGCAAAAAGCCTTGGTATCTCGAAAATCCGGTATCATGCATGTGGTAAAACCACTTGCCTTCAATTTTAGCAGATCTGGTCTCGATGTGGGCATGGCTGTGCCCAGCGACAGCTTGGAGCATGCAAGGCTCCGTGACCTTAAAGTGCAGAAACGGTTCGTGCCAATACTTAGTCAAAGACCAAAAGTCTCGGACCTGCTCACTGCTGTCCGAAAGGACCGATTCCACAGCCTCGATAAACATCGGGCTCAGCAGGCAAGCTCCGACAACATTCGCAGTCAAAGGCCCTAACATGTCAGTCCAGGCAGCCGCACGTTCCTCTGGTTCCTGCGGCAGTGCTTGTGGCACAAAGGCAACTGGCAGAATCGCCTTGAGCAGGGGCGCTTCTGCAGACAGGTCTTCTAGAGCCTTCTGTACTGCTCTGGTGCACACAGTAAGCCGTGGCATTATGGACACCTTCGGATTTTCACCAGATGCTGCCCGACCATACCGCAGTCTTCCTGCTGATGAAGCGACCAGCCAGCAAAACACGGGAGCATTTTGCATGACTCACAGGTCACAGGGTTCACGGTACTTGATTGTCGAGGCCGGCCTCCTCTTGCTGGTGGCCACCCAACGAAATCTGTTAAGCTCCGGAGCTGCGAATGACGAATGAGGCGCACAAACTTAAACACTTCATCCCTCACTTCATAGATGCCTTGGCTGTTCTGCTTTCCCTCCCGGCATCCATGACATCCATGACCAATGTGCCATCTGGGGCCATTGCAGGCCTGACATGCGATGACTGCAGCACCCTACAGTTCTGACTTGACGACACATGAAAACTTGAGGCTTGCTAACGTTCCTAAGTCACGCTTCTCCTTGAACTGGAAGCTAAATGAACACACGCCGCACTGCAAACAAACTCGAATGCTGACGCACCCTGCGACCCCATTGACTCATGTTCTGCATGACTGCATGACAAGACATCTTCTTTCTCTTCTTTGGACGGGGACGGGACGAAACTAAGGGCTGCTCTGACTGCATTCTTACAGCTCCGAATCACTGCTGCGAGGCCAAGTGATGGAATCATCGTCCGAGTCTTCCTGAATCACCCTGGGGTTGTTCATGACACTCTCCACCGACACATCCATGTGCTGGATCGCAAGCGGGAACCCGTTGACCACAAAGCGAAGTCTGGTAAGCTCCGAGGCTGTGAATGCCCATGAAATGTCAGCAATAATGCGGACATATACTTGGTTTCTCAATTCACGCATGATTTGGCCCCGGGTTGTTTCGATTCGCCCACGGTAGCCATGACCAATGTGCCATCTCGGGAAGCCAGCACCAAGCCTGGGCAATGGATACATTCGACTGACTATGACTATGTGTCCATGTGTTGATTTTGTTGCTGCTGGTATTAGTATTAGTATTAGTATTAATGTTATTTGTTATTGTTGCTGCTGTTGCTGCTCTTGTCGTTGGCGGTGGTTATGCTATTGTTGTTGTAGTTGTTGTTGCTCCTATGGTTGTTGTGGTTGTTTTGGTCGTTGTTGTTGCTGCTGTTGTGGTTGTTCTCGTGGTCGTTGTGGTGCTGGTGGTCGCTGTTGTTGATGTTGTGCCGGGTGTTCCTGTCTTGAGTGTTGTCGTTGTCGTTGTCGTTGTCGGTGTTGTTGCTGTTGTTGTTGTTGTGGGTGTTCCTGGCGTGGGTGGTGTTGTCGTCGTTGTTGCTGCCGCCGCCGCAGCTGTTGTTGCCAAAGCTGCTGTTGTTGTTGTTGTTGTTGTTGTTGTTGTTGCTGCTGCTGCTCTTGCTGTTGCCGTTGCCATGGCTGCTGCTGTTGCTGGTGTCGTTGCTGTTGCTGTTGCTGTTGCGGTTGCTGTTGCTGTTGTTGTTGTTGCTGTTGTTGTTGTGGTTGTGTTTCTAGTTCTGCTTCTGGTTCTGCTTGTGGTTGTTGCTGTTGCTGCTGCTGTTGCTGCCGCTGCGCCTCCTGCTGCTGCTGCTGGTATTGTTGTTGCTGTTGTTGTGGTTGTTGTTAGTGGTGGCGGCGGCGGTGGTCCTCCTGGTGGTGGTGGTGGTGGTGGTGGTGCTGCTGCTGCTGCTGCTGCACTGCTGCTGCTGCTGCTGTTGGTTTTAGTTTGTGCTGCTTCTGTTGTTGCTGCTGTTGTATTTACTGCTGATGTTTGTAGTTTGTTGGTTGTTGGTTGCTGGTTGTTGTTGCTACTGGTCTGGATACGTTAAGTTTGAAGTTTGAAGTGAGGATTAGGGTCTTATGGTCTTATGGCTCATGGTAGTTTCAGGGAACACAATCAAGAATGCAGGCACGAGCACCTGAATCGGGCCGTCAGCACTGGGTGAGTCTGCCGCGGTGTGTCGTTTCGCTCGAGCTGCACAAAAATGGTAAGGTTGACGACAGGTCGGATCACAAGGCTCATGTTCGCATACTCCGGGGCGAAAACACAAAGCACATCAGAATACAGCATGCTGTAGATCTCCCAGTTGATGAAGTTATGGAGGCCCAACCCTGTCAAGGTAAAGCGCCCAACAGGCAAGCTACGATTGGCTCGCGCTGCTTCGAACACACGAGCAACTCGGTCGTTGGAACTACGTGACAACGGCATCCACATCTGCCCGGTCGTTCCAGCCAGCTGCTCATGCGAACGGCTTTGAAGAGATATAGTGCCCTCAGCCCGGAAGGAAGCTTGATACTCAGGCGACCGAGCAGCCATGTCCCGACAGGCTACCTCAAAAAGACTATCTAACAAAGGGTCCTGAGCAGCAGCGGTCACGATTGACAAGCAGTCAGATGATCCATCCTGGCTTGCAGCGGGTTGGGATGTCCCTTTGCTCGAGGAGTTCAGGGGTTATTGTCTACCGGCTACCTGAACTCATATGAACTACTTGAATCACCCCTCAAATCCTCTGGCTGTGGTTTGCGGGGTTTTACTAGTTTGAGGCCTGTTGAGGTTCTTGGTGAGGAGGTCACTGACGTTCTCTTCCCCGGGCACCCCATTAATAACCAACTCGTGTTGATGCACCCTGTCCTGAATAAAGCAAAGTCTGATGTC
>BGNK01000694.1:0-57009 GCA_003297005.1 Symbiodinium sp. clade A Y106
CGGTGATATGCATGGATTTGGACCTAGGTCTGTTTTCCTACATGAGACCGAATCGGAGGTTTGCAATGCACTTCTTTCAGACAAGTCCAAATAAATGGGGCTGCGGAGAGATCCAGGTAGGGGTTTAGATACGTACCAAACCCTAAATTAAGCAGTATAAAGCATGAAAGGAAAAGTGTCCTGACAAAGGCGTTTACAAAGCCAGATACATAAACCGAACCTACAGCCCTTGACAGATGAAATCCTCAAGGTAAAGCCTCTACATTTAAATTAATTACAAGACAAGTGGAAGACCCACTCCCAAAAACAAATCGAAATGAAGTGAACTTCAAGCCCTGCGACATTGGCCACTTCGCTCACATTGCCCGAGAGTCCCCATCGCACCTTCCTCGGAGCGGCTTCCAGACTAACACTCTTTTAACCGAACAGACTACACAAACCCAAACATGTCTATACAAATCCCCGAACCCAACGTGTCCCTCAACCCTCAATTACTAAACCCTAAACCGCTGTTGTGCTTTAGGGTTAAGGGTCAAAGCCTTTAGGGGATTTGTGTTTAAACCCTTAAGCACGAAATCCGAATGTAGGAACTTGATTAAGAAACCCTGGTTCTATAACAAAACCCCACAAAGACCCAAGATTTCTTAATCAGGCTTCGATCTTAAACCCTCCACCCCTAGAGCCCATAGGGGATTACGGTTTAGGGTCTGTAGACCCTAAACTCTCAAACACTACGAGACCCTAATTAAGCCCTCCACCCCTAAACCCTCACCACTGCGGCGGAAAATCTTCAAGTTCTGAAGCTGCTCGTGGCGGGCCTCGCTGCGAAAAACAGGCTCCAAAAAGCCCCTAGACCCAAGGATAATATGATGGTGTATAGTTTAGGGTTTGACGGTGTAATTAAGGCTTTTGGGTTTAGGGTTTAGGGGCTTGGGGTCTAGGTTTGGGGCATAAGAAGGCCTGCAAGGGGGACACCACTAATCCCTGATTGTGGGATCCTTATGATTCGGGGGTCTGTTGGGCTCCTTCTTGGTTTAGGAAATGTCGCTTTGAAAGCTTACGGGTCCAGAAAACATCCAGCGGCCTGAATATTTCGGACCGGGTGTGGGGTTCAGGGAAGGGGTTTATGTTTAGGGGTTTGGGGCTTTTCGGCGTGGGGTTTAAGGGAAGGATTTGTTGCAGGGCTTTCTTTCACAGGGGCTGGAGTTGGGCATAATACTTGGAATAGGGTTTTGGGGTATGTGACAGCTCAGCATTATCTGAAAACTATACAGAGGTATCGATGCTGACTCTTCAGGTGTCTATGTTGGATTTCACGGCCGCTCTAAACAAGCCCAATTACACTCCGCCGTTTAAGGTTAACCAATGAACGAAGTGAAAACATAAATAAGTCAACGTAGATTCACAGATATATGCCTGAAATCATCCTAGCCTTGTTACTGCCACAGTGCTTACAGTTCTCTTATGCTTCGAGACTTATTTCATGACGATTAGTTGCCCTTCCCTATGTCCAGAGCACCTTTGTTAAACTTTGTTTGAGATCCCGGGTGCGCTTAGAATAAAGGTTCGTGCTGAAATCAGACGGCAAGGTCAAAGTATGATCATGCGGCATCCCTTCGTGAGTTTCAAGACATTACCAGTGCATAGGGTGTACTTTTAGAGTTCCCGCGGTACAGGCATCTTCCATGAGTGGCACTCAAACAAGGCACAACATCGGTGCTTGTTCAGGAGCTTTGGTGCTTGTTAAGGAGCTTAACTTAGGCTACAGGGGAAATGCAGGAACGAACACGTAACATGCTTTGTAATTTTGTATTGCGACAGCCTAACTTCAAGTTCCTTTTCAGGACCCAGTACCGAGCATGCAAAAACTGCAAACACCAACACAATTCACATCAACAGTTAAGGGCCATACCTATGTTACTACGCAGAGTGCTGACCAGTAGTTCCTGCCCTACGACTAAACATAAAAACACGAAAAGTACTACACAGCTGCAGCTGCTGTTGCTACGAATACTACGACTACGACGACTACCCAATACTGCGTACTACTACTTGCGACTACTTGCCGCTGCTGCTGCTGCTGCAGGAGGAACAGCAACAGACTAGAAGTAAAACCAATTGCCATACTAATGTGAACGAAACGCTTCTCACGCACAACCGAGAGCCCTCAACCCTAAACCCCGAACCCTAAGCATGAACGCTAAAACCTACCCAAGAGAATCGAGAAGCCAGGAAGACCGTGGCCCAAATGCAGATCAAACCTCCCACGATGCTTCTCATCAATTCTTCCTGCGACTGCAGAGCCCATAGCTTATTGCTCTCTTGAGAGTTTAAGGATTGGGAGGGTAGTTTGGGTTTAGGCCCGTAGGCATTTCGGGGATGTCGGGCTTGGGGATGTAGGGTGGAGGGGATACAGGGTCTGCGTGTCGGGAGCCCGCCATGACCAGCACGAGGTCTTGTGGTTGGAAATACGGGGCGCAGCAGACACTTTCGGGTTCAGGGTCTAGGTGTGAGGGAGCCACTGTGGGTAGTAGACATGCTTCAGACGGCCCCCAAAAAATGCATAATAGGTGGGCCTGAGTGATCGAAATAGGGTCTTTGGGGGGGATATATTCTCCCATACCTAGATGCGCAACACTCTGGGAATACTATTCCTATGTATTCCGACTCCTAGATAAAGCATGAGGACCAGGATCCTGTTGTTGGGGTAAGGGTTTTTATACCGGGATTTCAGAAGTTCTAAAGGCTAAGTTCCCTGTGTTTGATATGCAGCGGCCTTGAGTCGGCCGCCAACGGGTGTGTGCGATTACAATTGCCAGGATGCCATGCCCGTGGTAGTCTTCTGGCCCTTTGTTCCAGAAACTTTCTAGAGCCCCCTAGAGAGGGCCCCTTTGACAAAAACAGTGCGGCTCCCAGCAATCACAATTTTAAAGCAATACCCTCAGGGTTTTTGCGGGTTCAGGGTTTGAGGTAACCCCAAGACTACAAAATTCCTGGACGATGGAATATACCACAAACTATGTTAAGTCGTTTTCCCTCGCTGAAAAAACGAAAGTCTCAATGCTCTTTCCTTATGATGGTTTGGTTACCGCTAGCTTCTCTGATACGTTTGTTGAGCTACATGCAAACTTTAAGAACCCGTAATCGAATTGAGTGTTCGTTACCTGTTAGAAGTATTTCTTTGCGCCACTTAGGATGAATATGAGCAATGATGACCATAACTACTTACATAACCTGGGACGACCAAGACCCGCTTCTGAGAACCATTGATTCTCCGAGCAGGCTGAACTCAAGGTTTCAAGCGCTTGATATAGACAGCTGACTATTTCGCACTGATTTCCCGCAGAACCTCATGTTGATTATCTAGCCCTTTATGTTGCTACACAACAAGGCCCAACAACCGCCCAAACCCTAAATCCTAAACCACCCAAACCCAGGGTCATGTTCCGCGCTGAACAGCTGGTAGAGCATCAGGGCCACACTCAAGAAACCTGGAAAGACCATCCACCTGTCAGGATCTCACTCATGTCAGTTGCGGGCCTTGAGCATTTAGATACCAGAGGGTTTAGGATAAGTGCTTAGGGAAGTTCTGATGTACGTAGATAGGACTCGGATTGGGGAAATAGGTTCAACATCTAGTCGGGCCTCTATGGAAAAGCTATATGCCCTGATTCGCTTGGGGTGTGAAGGACTGCCCAGATTTACCTCAAGGTCTTGTTCAGCATTTTTTTGGGGACGCAAGGTCCCCCGACCCCAAACACACGCCGCTTTTGCAAACGAACAGGTTGAACCCCAAACTCAAAACTCTGAGCACAGAACCACTGAGGAGGTCAACCGGAACATACTCTCTTTCTTCTCCAGGCTCCTAGAATGTCCGAAAGTAGCAGTGGGTTACCGTTTTTCGTACCTGCAAACAGGTTAAAGGTTGCTAAACGAGTAGGATTTGGTTGTAAACCCGTAACGACCGTACCACCCCCGGAATAGAGGGGTCTTCAAAATAAAAGAACTGGGTTACAAAACAGCGGCCACCAAAGCTATTTCTGAACGGGTGCCCCTGCCGCCCCCAAAGTGCTACCTATTTCAGAATAGAGTGGTGCTAACTGCTCAGACGTCGAAGCTACCCGAGGACAACTTATCGTGCCTCTAACTGTTCTTCCAGTGCCGGTAATGCAGGGGCCTCAATAATCGTCACAAGGCTTTGCGACATACTATGTATTATGCAACGGCTAGATCAAACAACCCTGAACAATAGTAAATCATAGCATCAGTAAGTCTCCCCACCCCAATGCTACCTGCAAAATAAACACAATTTTTGAGATTCCTATCAAAAGACGCCGTAAATCAAGAAAGCCAAACCCTAAGGCTCAAAATAGCCAAAACGCCTTATATAGTATGGTCTTTGGGGCCAAAAGCCTTAAGATATGAGTCCTTAGAGCCTAAGGGAAAAACAAAGATACTCGATAGGTTTGCACTTGAAAGGCTACCGGTGCCGTTTTCATGGTCAGGGATCCGACGGCCCTCCCCCTACAACCCAAAACCATAACGCGCCCGAAACCCGAGACCCTAAGTAAGTGGCTACCTAGAGTCTCCATTGTAGTTCCTTTTTTTTGGTTAACCAGTTTTATGGTTAGGATCCTATAATCGAGATTTTGGTCAACCAAACAAAGGAACTACAATGGAGACTATAGGTACAATATGAAGAACCCGCTTATGACCCTGAGGGTTTATAGGGTGTCGGGGCTCAGGGTACAGGGCTTAGTCCTTCGGGCCTAGTTTGTAGGACTTAAAGCCTTAGTTGTGGGATATAGAGTTCAGCAATTCAAGGATTGCGGTTTCGGGTTTTAGGCTTTAGGGTTTAGCGGCGTTGGGTGTAGAGTTTGACACTCTTTTGATGATTGGAAGCTGCCCTGCGCCCGAGACGGCAACATGAAAATTACAACTAAGCTTACTGAAACCTAAGTTTCCAACCACCCCTTCATGGAACTCTAGGCCTTAAACATCCAGAAACCCTACACCCCCAATTCGCCTGGTGAAGAGGTCATAGAGGTGGAAAAAGAAGGCGATGCGGCTGCCGGTATACTTTTCAACGACATCAGATGAGCTCCTGCCCAAGCTCAGCTAATATGGGAGTTTCCGACAATAAGGGGTACCCTGTTTTGGGGTCCTTATAATAAGGATCCTACCATTTAGGGTGCTATTTTAGGGCCCCTTATTTTCGGAAACTCCCATATCGTGAACTGAATACCCAGAGACTCCAATATCCCTTAACTAAGGAATATACACTGTAAATTAAGGCATATTCCTTAATTAAAGGATATTGGAGTCTCTGGGTAATTTAGAATAGGGTCTCCGGTGCGGTATAGTGTAACCATAATAAGGGAACTCTGGGGAATTGCACTTTTCAGGCTTCTGTACCAACTTGTCCCTGCTTGTTCTTTACGGGTAAAACCCGGGTAGAATGATTTCCAAAGCCTGTTGAAACTAAACCCCTGATACAGCCCGAACAAGACATATGTGAAACCCGACTATCAGACAATAGAAAAGCGTAAACAGAACAGCATAAACAAACAATGTAAGTAGAACTATGCCAATATGGCTATAAAAACTCAAACACTTATAAACTTAAACTCCATACCCCAACAAATCAAAAGGACGACAAAAAAGGCCTCAATTCTCCAAGGGACTCTTTTGGCCATTCCAGCATTGCCCTAGGACTGCTCCAGCCCCTGAGATCTCACAGCAGGGTTTTGTAATACAGGGGCCTTTCCAGGCGTTTAGACGCAGTTAGTACCACTTAGCAATGACATCGTTCAAGCTCATGGACAGGGGCCTTTTAGTTTACAGTAAACCCCATAAAGTTGGAAACCGGATCAAGGCCAAATGGTGCTGGGATTCCCTATACATTACTCTTAAGGATTGAGGCTATTCGGTTTCCAACTTTTGGCCTTCTACTGTAGGGTTTAGGGGGCCTTAACAGTCCAACGAATAATTAGGCACTGGGTTTTAGGATAGCAGTTATGTAGGCTAGGATTTGGGAGAGTATATGACTATTAGGTACTTGGACCCTTTAGGGAGTTAGAATAGGGTTGAGGGGGTTACCTGATACCATAACTATTATAAGGAACCCGCACAATAGCAGAGGCAATTGTTTAGGCCCCTGTACAAGTTGCTTTACGGTTCCAAGGGTTCTATGTAGGTTAAGGTTTAGGGTAATGAAGTTTGTATAGGGCTTTCTGGGGTTACCTTTTGACATCGTTTCTACGGGGTTTAACATAGGAGCCTGCTTATCAGAATAAGGTTTTCGGACATAGTACACTTTATATACGGGCGACAAGGGGGCATTCATACTGATTATTCGACCCTATAGAACTATGTTTCTTTTGTGGGAAAGCAATTTAAGGCTGAGGGTTAGGGTGGAGGGCTTTGTTAATCCTAAACCCTAAACCCTAAACCGGTTTGAGGCGGTCCAAGAGGATTGCTGCTGAAATGGCTTTGAATGGCTTTGTCGAAGCCGTTGCAGGTTGGGATTGAGGCTTTGCCACCTAATTATCTGTCTGGTGCTTAGTAGGGAATGGGGAATGGTTCCCTATAGTAGTCCCTATATAATCCCCAATAATAGTCTCCATAACCCATTCCCCCATTCCCTACTAAGAACCAGACAGTTATCGGCTAATAAAGGAGCCTGAATGAGAACAGGGTTTCGGCAACTCTAGCATATATACGTATAATCAGGAAGGCTGAAGGGCATTTCTAATTTTCAAGCCTACAAAACCAGGGGGATTTAGGGCCCTCAGGCTCTCCAGTTCAGGATTTCATTCTTCGCGGTTGAGACACAGCTTGTCCAGGTTCAGAAGACACCTTCAGCAGAAATAGGCTACCTTTCCAATGACTTATGGACTTACAGACAGCAATCCGGTGTGAGGTTCTCTGAAAATTAGGAAACTTAGGCTCCTGTATATTACTGTTCGGGGTGAGTATGATAGGGGCAGGGCCAGTATGCCTAATTGTAAAGGCCCCGGACATACTCTACAAGCTACCAGCTAGAGGCTGATTACCCAGCTTATTCGTTTTTGACTTAAGACAACTCCTGAAATAAGTAAGTGCCCCGAAAAGTCAAAAGCGGCTGGTGGAAAAACGGAAAGCAAGAGCCTAACTACCCACCTCAACCCCAATTTCCCTAAACCCAGACCTCCCCTACGGAACCTGCAATTAAAGTGACGCTTGAAGGAACTCGTAAACTGAGCACTAGGCTGTTGCAGCTCAGGGGCCTTTGGTACAGGACTTCAAGCTTCTCCCATTCATGGAGCGCCATGAACTTCGTGATGACACCGTACTGCAGGGCATGTGGGAAACGCAGAAAATTTTGGCTTCGAAGGGCTTTATAGGGTTTAGGGTCAGGGTCTAGGGATTGGGGTTTAGGGCTTTGGGTTCAAGGGCTATGAGGGAGGAGGGAACGGCCAGGATTCAGGTTTAAAGCTGGGTTGTTGAGGGGTAGTTGAAGTAGGGTTTGGGACATTTGTCAGCTCCACATTGTAGAATGCCTAAGGCTGCCTTCCAATAGGAACCCTTAAAGGGTACCGCAAAGGATCACATATAGGAACCCCTATCGGAACCCGTATAAGATACCTTAAAGCCTGACAACTCTTTTCGGAACGCTTTGTAGGGTACCCTAGAGGATACCTCATCGGAAGCCTGACAGGAACCCTTAAGGGTTCCTCTAAGGGATCCTTTAAGGGATCCCTTTAAGGGTTCCCTTTCAGGTATCCCTTTAAGGGATCCCTGCAACGGAGCACGAAAACTGCGAGCCTTCTCCATTTCCACGAGGCTGAAGAGCGATCGCAGGTGCCGACGCGTCATCCGCAACTGCTCTGGGACGATGAAATCTTCCACCTGTGGCAGAGGAAGTCTACCATATTATAGCTAGAGCTTAAACCCTCAATATTACAACTATACGATGAGGATATTATTACCATATAACTCTGTTACAACTATATTCTAAGTATAAATTATAGTAGAAATACAGTATAACTATATTTCAACTCTTTTTTCTGAGCTCCTTTTTCCGACAGAACTCTAGGGTTCAGGGATTGGGCAGAGTTGGGAAGTCTCATGGTGTGCATCTTGTCCTTGTGAATCATTACGGAGTCGGGAATTTTGAAGGGAAGGTTGTCTTCCGGGGCTTGTTGGGCTTGCATAGGTCTGTATATCACTTTGGGAGGTTTGGTGGTCCAAGGTGAAACACCGCAAGATGAATCAGCTATGATGCATCAAACGAAAGGTGTCAATAGCACCTCAACTATCAACGAGTGTCTAGTTTGGCCGAGAGTCATGAATATGCTTGAAGATGATCCTAAAAAACAACAACTGACCACAACACCTTCTACGGCCCTACAAAGTCTATACGAAACAACACTCCCAACAATCTCTTCTAAGCCTTCATAAAACCCGATAAAACCCAAAGCGTCCTAGGTACTGTTATGGGCTATGGGGGATACTTCCCCAAATCATAATAGTAGTTCCTAAAATAGAAACCCTACATTCAACCATATACATATATATATATATGGACCCTTGGGGTAAGCCTTCATAAAACCCTGTAAAAGCTTTCTAACCTCTTGCTGCTTAGACCCCTGAGCCCCGAGATGCTTGGAGATGCTTCATCAGTGATCTTTCCTATAGTCTCCATTGTAGTTCCTTTTTTTGGTTAACCAAAATCTCTATTATAGGATCCTAACCATAAAACTGATCAACAAAAAAAAGGAACTACAATGGAGACCATAGGCAATTGTCAAACAGGAACTGTCGGTGTGCTTCTCGATAAGCATATGGGGGGGGGTAGTTGTCAAAAAAGCTATGGTCCCTTTCTGGGTACCCTACATAATAGGTGCCGTATTCTAAAAGGGGACCCAAAAAGGGACCATCAGTTTGACAACCACTCATATGTATATATATATATATATATATATATATATATATATAAGTGTATATATGTATGTATGTATGTATGTATATATATATATACACATACATATATATATATATATATAGGGACAGAGTTCGGGCTAAAGTCCCCGTGAGCCTCGAGCTGATATCGGAACCCTGTTAAGAAGCCATGGGTCTTTACTAGGGTTCTTTCTCTGGGTGGTTGTCAAGATTAGGGTCCCCTTTTGGGTATGCCCTAAATATTAGGTGCCGTATTATATTAGGGATCTAAGAAGGACCATAATTTTGACAACTACCCATATGAATTAAAGGCTGCCAATGCGTGCCCACACCCCCGCGCCCTCACCGGCCACACCCCACCCCACCCCTACCTGGCCACTACCCACACCTGGCTTGCATTTCCTAGGTGTTTTGAGAGTATTTAAAGGCTGCCAATGCGNCCTACCTGGCCACTACCCACACCTGGCTTGCATTTCCTGGGGTTTTGAGAGTATTTAAAGGCTGCCAATGCGTGCCCACACTCACCCGCGCCCTCACCGCCCACACCCCACCCCACCCCTACCTGGCCACTACCCACACCTGGCTTGCATTTCCTAGGCCCCGGGTTATGGTAAGACTCAGGCTCCCACCCTAAACCCTAAACCCTGAACCCTAAACCCTAAACCCTGAACCCTAAACCCTAAACCCTAAACCCTGAACCCTAAACCGCATTAAACCCGACAGCCGCCCCAAAACTTCAACAAAGCACACCCATTAAAACCGCCTAACCCGCTTCTAGACCTCAAATATTCGCTGCAGAAGCCCCAAACCCAAAAAACCCTAAACCCAAAGCCCCAAACCCCAAAAACCCTAAACCCTAAACACTAAGAAGCTCAAGCCCTGAATCTCAAACCCCCAAACTCCCAAAAGCCCTAACCCTAAAAACCCTGAAGCCCTGCCCAGGCCCTAAACCCCAAACACTAGGCGGTTTAGAGTTTAGGGTTTAGGGCTTAGGGGGGCCTTAAACCCCAAACACTAAAGCCTCAACCTCCATGGAGCCCCAGAACCGCACTTTCAGACACCCACCTTGTCGGCCACATCCCGGCTGTAGCGCACCTCGTAACAGCCCCAGGAACAACAAAAGATAACAAGACACCAATAAGTAAAACAATGAGTTAATCAGTTCATATATATATATATATATAATAGTAGGTCTAAATACATGTGTGTGTGTGCGTATATATATATATATATATATGTAAACGGGTACTTGTTTAGATCCCGCAAGAGGTTGTATGCAGCTGAAAGGATTCTGTGACTGTGTACGGGCTTCATTCCCCGACAGTGTAGTAACGCTATCAACTAGCCTGTATAAAGCTACTCTGGACTCTGCACGCATGAAGGCCGATCTTCAGAGCTTGTTCCCCAGATCCCTCGTCAACAAACTCCGATCCCCAACTCCCAAACCCAAACCTTGAAGCCCAAATCCTTAGCCCTGTAGAACCCTTAACTTGTGCATCCCGTATGTGAACCTCTACCTTAACCTACCAAACCCTACTTTTTTGTAGGTTCTTATTATAAACCCTAATATGGGGTTTATAGGGACCCTACCTTTTTGTAGGTTTTGGTAGATTAAGGTATGTCAAAGGAACTCTGAATCCCCCCCCCCATCTCCGGCTCCACCCCCAAAAGGAATCAAAACCCTAAGCCCCCTACCTTTTTAAGATAACAGATCCTCACCAGAAAGACTAGGTTGTAAGCCCTAAGCCCTAAACCCTAAACCGACATCCCAGGCAGGTCGCGTGGTGTGGGCACTCGGAAGTGATTGGCTCCCCTGGCAGCAGACCCTCGTCCAAGACTACCCGCTGAAAGGCCTTAGGCGCAGGGCTCAGGTTTTGTGTTAAGGTGTAAATGTCCTTCCTCACTGTATGCCGTTTATATAACTATACTGTTTAAGGTTCAGGGAAAATCTGGGATTTGGGGTCTTAGCATCTGGGGTTTAAGGTCTAGGACTGCCGGATAAAGGGCTAGAGAAGTTTTGGTCTTAGCTTCGGAAAGGGGTTTCGTCCTGCGGCTGAATAGGGCAGTAGTGGCATACATATTGCAGCTTGTGTTCGTGTGTGAGCATCGAATACCACGCATCTATGCATCTTTCTCTCTCTCTCTCTCTCTCTTTCTATAGATAGACCGATAGATAGATGAGTCGATAGATCGATAGATAGATGGACACACAAACAGAGAGAGAGAGAGAGAAAGAGGGAGAGAGAGAGAGAGAGCCAGATCGATCGATAGATAGCTAGTTAGGCTAGGCAGATAGATAGATAGATGGACAGATGATAGGCAAGTAGGTAGCTTGGTAGGTAGATAGGTAGGTAGGTAGGTATAGGCATATATATATATACACATGTATACCATACATGTATGTATGCATGCATAGCGTGTATGTATGGTGCAGTCTCCTACCTCCGTAGGCCTGAACCAAAAAAATCACGAATGGCCCTAAACCACAGACTAAGCCCAAATCCCACGAACTCAAAAACTCCGAAATCCCTCAACTGAGCATTCATATGGAGCGTTTGGGGCTCAGGGTTTAGGGACCCCCCGGAATGACCCCTTTGTCTTAGAATCCTCAGGGTGTTCTCTTTTTCTTATCTAAGGGAAAGGGGTTTAGGGTTTAGGGTTTGGGGTTTAGGGTTTAGGATTTAGAGTTATCAATTGCGGGTCTACATTATAGCTCAAATCAAAGACAGATCCAAAGGATGATCTAAAGTACATGGGCATTGAAAGCTGTTGGAGTCTCTGGGGCGCTACACCCTAAACCCTAAACCCGGAAGACTAATATGGGGCCTTAAAAATTTGAATGGGGGTTTTGGGGGGGCAAACTATACCAAGATTATAAAAAGGAGCCCCAAAATATTACAGGCAATCGATAACGCCCCTATTTAGCACATGACTCCCGCAAGCTACCTGGACTTACCTACCGATTTATGTTGAAGGGCCTCGATGATTATTGATTTGATGTCCCGGGGGTGCCATACATTATAAATGTATCATATGCCCCAAAACCCTATTCTAATTATTAAGGCCCCTACAGTATAGTACAGCAACCCTTATAGACCCCTTTTAAAGGAACCCTATTCTAAATTTTCGAAGCCCCTATATTAGGCTTACCAATTCTTCAAGCCCGGCGGTAACCCAGAGTCTTTGTAGCCTTTGTGGTAGATACTTTGGCCCTAAAGTGCCTACTGCTGATGGACAAAATCCTGCATTACCCATTATAAGGAATATACCGTAATTCCCATAGTTTAGAGTCCTTAAGGTCATGCAGGATTTTGTCCATCAACAGTATGTAGGGACTGCATTAAGGCCATGGAAAGAAGGTGTACCATGGTCGGGATCAAGAAGGGAAACAGGGTAGCCCGACAAGCTTGGCAAAACCCCTTGAACCCTAAACCCCGAACCCTTAACGCCCCTGAACTTTAAACCCGTAAAAAACCCTAAACCCCTGGCGCTCCCGAAACCTCTGAACCCCTGAACCCGAAACCCCTAACTCCGAAACCTGTAACAGCCATTAACCCTAACAAAATCTACATCCCTCTTACCCAAGGATCCAAAAATCAGGTCCGTTGAGGATGTTCCTATAAGTTACACTTTCGTGCTTTAGGGTCCCAAATCAACCAATCTACCTTTTTTAAATCTTCCCAGGACTCGGATCACTAAACCCCTCCCCTAACCCCCTACATCCTTAGCCTCCGAAACACTAAACCCTAATCAAATCCTTGTAAAGGAACCCTTCCCTACCCTAAACCCTAAACCCTACACCCAGAACCCTGAACCCTAAACCCTAAACCCTAAACCGAAACCCTAATCAAATCCTTGTAAAGCAACCCTTCCCTGAAAGAAATCCTTCTACTTCCCTTCTAAAGCAACCCTCATAGACCCGTTAAAGGAACCCTTCTAGATCCCTTAAAGGAACCCTTCATGGAACCCTAAACCCCCTCAAAGGACCCCTTATAGGAACCTTGTCGTTCCTTCTACAGTAGAAGCCAGAAAGTTGGAACATAACTATCCTCATGCCCTTAAGGTAAAGTATAACCGAGGGCTCTTCAAATCGACAGCTAGGATGGCATTAGACACATAACACTTCACACATTGCTACTCTTTCTCCTATTACCGCCCTTCTTCTTTTTACTGCATAGTACATCCAAGCAACCAAAGACCCCCGAAACCTTCTTCTCATGGTCATCTGATGCAGACCCTTGATTCCTGATGTATCAGGAACCCTAGACTATAGCCCTAAACCCTATTAAACCTCCTTAAACCCTAAACACTAAACCCTCTAGCACATCCATAAAAAAGAAGCACCCGCTGGGCAGGCGAAGGATCGCTTCGAGCGGCAGAAAACGNACTATAGCCCTAAACCCTATTAAACCTCCTTAAACCCTAAACACTAAACCCTCTAGCACATCCATAAAAAAGAAGCACCCGCTGGGCAGGCGAAGGATCGCTTCGAGCGGCAGAAAACGGAGCTAAGTCGTCTCCAAGAGGTTCAAACTCTCGGGGGTTTAGGATTTAGGGTTTAGGATTTAAGATCACGGTGAAGGTTTTGGGATTCAGGATTTCGGGTTTAGGGTTAGGATTTAGAATTAGGAGCTAGGGTTAGGGTTTACGGTTAAGGGGGGGGTGTCCGTGAGGGATCCCTCTCGGGTTGAACATGAGAGAGAGACTCCTGTACTTTGGGCTAGGATATACTAAATGAAGGTTGAAAGGTCCTGCGAGGGTTCCTCCCTAAAGCCATGTTCCAACTTTTTGGCTTCTACTACAAAGGAACCCCCAAACCTGAGGATCCAACACCTTTCTCATCTTGCCGGTCGCAGGGACACGCGTTCGCCTGCTGCACAAACTCTCAGAGCCCTGGTAAACCCTAAACCCTAAAATCTAGAGGCTCTATAGTAGTTCCTTTTTGTGGCTCATATTTGGAATCCTGTAAGGTAATCACAAAAAGAAACTCTAAGAGCCCTGGTACCTATCTTAAGCTGCCATAACCTGCTTTGTTGTAGGCTCGAGTAAAAAAACCTACTATGGAATATATAGGGGCCCTACAGAAAAGTAGGTTTTGGTAAAGGTATTTGTAGAGGTTCCTATGATGCTGGTTATTCCTATCATACTATTGTCAGAAATATCATACATAGCCATTTTGGCTGTCATCTATAGGTATCATTAGTATTCTTCTTATTCTCGATAAATTAAAACGATCCTAACCCAGATCTTCCCTTAATCGACGGTTGTACCATGATTTATTGTAGGATCCCTGATATGCTTGGACGTATACTCCTTGATTGAGGGATTCTGGAAGATCTGTGTACCCGTCTGTAAGTTTCTCTTTTGGGAATAGGAACCCCGGCACCCCATAAAAGGAGCTCTTGACGGTTCCGGAAGGGTGCAGGTATGGCGTGTTTCTAGGCTTTGATGAGTTTGTTTAAGGATTCCCTTAACCACGTAGACATTCGGAGCTAGAGGGCTTCTCTTTAGGCGTGACAGCACTTCAGGGGTACCTTTGCCGCTTGTAGGCAGTAGAGGCCTGGTTTCCCTTTTGCGGTCTAAGAGCCGTTTAGATTGAATTTGGGGTTTAGTGGTCCCAGACTGCAAATTGCGCCAATGCATGCCAATCCTCTTCTTGTACAGTTTGTTCACACTTGCGATCAGTGAGTGTGTAATTTTGGAGACTGTTTCGGTGCCCCATCAAATTATTACGTGCACAAAGCTTCGAACTTCGAACCCTTATCCCGAAGCCCATTCAAAGTCGAAATCCAAGCCTGAAGAGGAGGTACCTATACCCCAACGATCCTGAAACCTTGCATTGTGAAAACCCTTTAGAAGACCTGAGAAACCATTAAACAACAAAAATGGAACAACACAGCACAAGACTCCTATGAAGTTCCTCGTCCCTATGCTGGACACAACCCTAAACCGTGGTTCCTTCTTCAACGCGCGGTCGTAAGCACTTGGCTGAAGCCTGGCGCGCGCCTGCGTAAAGCAAGAAAACAGCGATAGAACTACCCAGACAGGCCGTGAGTCTTTCAACGGTTCTTCTAAAGGCATTCTACAAGGGTTTTATAGGGTTGATATTACTTGATTACTAGCTTCAGGAAGGGTTCCTTCATCGGGATCTCTAAGGGTCCTTTACAGGGTTTGTTCTTGTATGGGTTTGTATTACGGCCAGCTTGAGGGCTGAATGCCCCTCCCCCCCCCCTATCCAAACAAAAAAGCAGTCATGGCGCGTAGAACCCCTTTCTAGGCCCGACGATAAAGAAACCAAAAGGAAATCCGAAAACTGAAGGCCCTAGCTGGACCCCGAACAGCAGCCTACTTGCTTTTACGGGCTATGTTTCTACAAGTTTATACCGTATAAACCTGAACCTAGAACGAAAAATCCTAAGCTAAACACTAAACCCTAAACCCTGACCCAAGCCCTAAACTGAGCTGTGCCCAAGGTCGCAAACCAAAATCCTAAGCATGTGACTGCACGGCGTGCTGACTCAAAAACTCTGAGAGTTGTCTGCGGCCTAGGCAGTTTAGGGTTTACGGCTTAGGGTTTAGGGTTTAGGATTTCGGGTTTACGGCTTAAGGTCTAGGGTTCGGCTTTCCCAGCATCCTATTAAACTAGTTCTGTTGTTTCTGTGAGTGTTTGCCCGGAGAGCCCTGTACCCCGCTATGCAAAGAGTACGCCTGAAACCGCAGGGGTCTTGCTATTCCTGGGCTTTTAAGTAACCAGGGAGAAAAAGTATAATCTTGTATTTCATACTGGTTCCTTTAAGAAAAAAGTATTAACGTATGGTACTCCAAAGCCCAGATTCTGTTTGTTGGCATCTACCTTCATCACGGCGTGTTTTAATCGCTGGTTGATTGGGCTTTATCCGGCTGGAAATGATTCGCGAATGTATTGCAAGTGGTCAATAATTCAAACTAGTCTCCAGCAGCCCTATAACAACATGGGCAAGGAGTTTGCTAGTTTTCACGGTTTAGAACACCGGAAAATCATGAGGGTAATATTGGGTAGGCGTTGAAATATGCGGAAGTTGTTTTGAACTTACTTGCCTGAGCGCTAAACCCTGAAACTCAAGACTGCCAAGAATGCAAGGACAACTCGGATCCCTGAACTCCTACCTGTGGCCGGCAAAAACCTACCTTTTTAGGGTTCCTTATTATGGTTTCTATATAAAATGTCTTGAAAAGGTCGGTTTGGGGGGCCAAAGGTAGGTCCTACCTCATTAAACCCCTAACCCCTAAAGCCCACTCAACGAAACAAAGTATCTGTGTCTGCACAACCAAGAAGCTGCCCCACACCCCAAAGCTCCTCAACTCTATGAAAGGGCTTAGGCTTTATGGTTTAGGCGTTTTGGATTTGGGGTTTAGAGGGTTTAGGCTTTACCTAGAGGCTCATACCCTACCCCTTTTTTTTGATACCTAGTTTTATGGTTAGGATCTGTTATATAGAAAATTAGATACCCTAAAAAAGCGGTAGGGTATGAGCCTACAGGTATGGTTCAGGCTATATGGATTAAGGGTTCAGGGGCTAAGGGTGTTTGGCTAGGGGGTTTTAGGGCTAGGGTATAAGCAAAATCCTGCACTTTCCCACGGATCCCAAAACTACTTGTTCATCAGGCCTCTGCGAATTCGGCGACCTCACAAAATGAGAAATAGTCTCTAGTATTCGAAAGACACTTTCAAAAGGTCGCGTTTACGCGTTTAGACTGCTATCGGTTTAGACTGCTATAGGGTTTAGGTTATTTTTACAAGGCATACAGTCTGAGGCTTCAGCATCTTCGCCCAGTTACACTATACTAGTTGTATATTATAGCAAGGAATTCTACGCGGTGCTATTAATCTGCAATTGTTCAGTTGCCTACATTATGTCAAGGAGACCCAAACCTGAAACCCCATTCCCCAAAACAGAAATCTACTGCATTGAAACACACCGATGGGAAGGTCCCTCCATTTGGCCAAAGTAAATTGGGTTTCTGAGAACTCAGACTAATTACGAATTACGGGACTTTGACAAACACTCACTCGCAGCTGGTAGGCTCATCATTGTTATAGGACATCCAGAGTGCAACTAGCAACCAGAGAAGCCACGTACGAACAGATGTACCTGCATTATCTTCGCGCGTGTGGTCTATACCTATGCGGGTATATATGTATGCATGTAGCCATGCATGGATTGATAGATGTACCCATGTGCCAAGAAATTGCTGACCACTCTGTGCCAAGGGCGCCACGTGGTTGATATCCCGAGCCTTCAGCATCACAAACCTGTCGGCAGAGAGTGTCAGGTTTGGCTTGTCGAGTTCCCTTTTAGGTAACTTAGGTCTGTACATTGCATTGGGTCTAAGGAACGGTAGGCCGCTAGCCAGGTAGCTGACCTTCATTATCAAGGGGTCCGTCTTACATCAACAAGCAACATGTACACTTCACATCATTAGTACATCGGAACACTGGCACGCTCACGGCCCAACATGATCCGATATGATGCCGGATGGCAGTATGTTGGCAAATGTTGCTAGGCGATTTACTACAATGTATTTCTCAATAAGAATGTCCCTCCGTTGCTGGTAGACTTTGTGGCCCTTACTATCCAGGCGAGGAAAGTACGTCGCAAGCATCGCAGAGAGGATTCGCCTTTACATACAGATCTGGTGAAACATCGATTTGTCGCATGCTCCGTGATGCAGCAAAGTCTAGCCAAAATCCTCTTGTCTGTACCACGAAAAGGTTCCTGCAGTTTCTGAAACTCGCAGATAGACTTGGATGCTCGGACACCTTGCTGGGCTACATGGGATGCAAGGTGGTTCGACGCCGTCTCTGATAGATGCTTGCTGCCGATTTCTATCATGTACTCAGCTATAAAACAAATAGAATTATCTCGCACCGTTGCAGACACAAGTGCAACGCACCGTGGCTGGCTTGCAGCTGCACGGGCACACCAGGATAGTCATTCCAAGAACAGGGCCCTCAGGCCCTAATCTCGAGACGAAGCCGAAACCCCCAAACCACACAGCCTATATAGCGGGCTTTAGTGGGAGTCACGAAGGCTTCAGAGTAGCGTCGGGGTTAGGGTTCAGGGCTTTGACTCTAGCTGCCAAGAGCAAATATGGAGACTGTAGGCTGCTAGTTTAGAGTTTAGGGTTTAGGGTTTGGGGTTTAGGGTTTGGGGGGATTGTAGGTCTTTGACCCAAGCCAACAAAGAAGAAACATGCAGAAAAGCAAATCAGTCATGTCATGGAACGCCTTCCACCACTGCTCCCTGCTGCCTAGTAGGGAGTGGGGGAATGTAGCCCCTATATAGTCCCTAATACTAGTCCCCATAACCCATTCCCCCATTCCCTACTAAGAACCAGACAGCTTAGGGTCAACCTTGAAGTTGGACACAAGGGATGTTGCCTGCAACTATAGAACCCGGTCATGATCTCGGAAATCCCTGAACTGTGACACCAGAATATATACCCTAGGATCCTAAACCCCTCAACTCTAAAGCCTCACCCGTCATCCTAAACCCTAAACCCTGTTAGATTGAGGAACGTCTCGTCGCCATCAATCGACTCGAACTGCACCACATCATAGCCATTGCCTGTGAGTGCTACGAAAGAATCGGGTTTAGGGTTTAGGGCTTTTGCTTAGTAGGAACTGGATTAAGAAACCTTGGGCATTTATCAGGGTTCCTTATATGAATCCTACTATTTTGGGGTTATAGGCCCAAGGTTTCTTAATCAGGTTCCTACATTACGAAAGAATCGGGTTTTTGCTTCAAGGTTATACCTGTGGCCGGAAAAACCTACCTTTTTAGGGTTCCCTATTATGGTTTCTATATAAAAATTTGTAAAAAAAGTCGGTTTGGGGGGCCAAAGGTAGGGCATAGCCATTGCCTGTGAGAGCTGCGGACCAAGAGTTCAGGGGCGAAGAGATTCGGCCTTAAGGTTTACCACTAAACGGTAGGAGGGCCTACGCAAGAACAAAAGGATGCTCCAGCAGAACCTCATGACTCATCAACTAGGTAAGTACCTGTAGTCTCCATTGTAGTTCCCTTTTTTAGTTAACCAGTTTTATGGTTAGGATCCTATAATAGAGATTTTGGTTAACCAAAAAAAGGAACTACAATGGAGACTGTAGGTAGGATTAAAGAGGTGAGCTTTTTCAAAGGTTTCGGCAAGGGTGTAAGTTTTGGGCTTTAGGCGCGCGCTTCGGTTTTCGGATTCAGAGGCTGGTTCCGTTCTTCTCAGGAAGTTCTGAGCTGACTCGGAGCCCAGACTGCAATCGCGTGGGGGCTCCTCTCGGGGATACTTACGGTTAGAGGCTTAGGCGGCAGGCCCCTAAACCCTAAACCCCTAAACTCCTAACCCCTAAACCCTAAACCCCTAAACCCCTAAACCCTAGACCCTAAACTCCTAACCCCTAAACCCCTAATGTTGCTTCTAGTCAACATCATCCTTACACCCTGCCCTCATCCCGAAATACGGTGGATGATATAAATCCAGGGGTTCGATTGAAAGGATCTCTAAGGATACCTTTAAGGGGTTCCTTTAAGGGATAGGATTTTCGGGTTTAGGGATATAAATCCTGCATTACCCGTAATAAGGAGCGTACCATGATTCCCATAGTTCAGGGTCCTTAAGGTAATGCAGGATTTATATCATCAACAGTAGGATCGCGCAGTCAGTCCAATCAGCCACCATAGGGCCAGGGTTTGTTTACTGTTCATGCCAGCTGCTGGCAGAAGACTGTTCGTAGGACGAGCGGGCCGGCTCAAATGAGGAGCGGTTGTGGTTCAAACTTCGGGAGCTACGAAGACGCTGGGATCGTTGGGTTGAGGGTTTAGGGAGGGTATATAGTAGAAGCCAGAAAGTTGGAACATCGAATTAGGATGATGCATGCTGGGACTCCCTTTACTTTACTTTAAGGGCATGAGGCTAATGATGTTCCAACTTTCTGGCTCCTACTATAGAGTTTATAAGGGTAAGGGTTTAAGGCCTGCCACAGGCAGGGCTTGGACACGGCCATTAGTAGCTAGAACAGGACGGCAAGATGTTGCAAGGCATACACACACACATGGGGGTTGATCAAAATTACGGGCCCTTTTGGGGTCTGTATTATAGTATATTCCTTATAGTCTAGGGGGCCAAAAGGGGCCCATAATTTTGATCAACCCCCACATATGTGTGCATATATATATATATATATAACAGCACAACTATATAGAGACTGGCAGGTGACATTGTCTCTCCTCTTCCACACCCCAACTACTACGATGCAGCATCGACACGCTCGAGATCGTCCCAGACTTTCGACCAGACCATATCTATCATCTCCTGTTCTGCAGGGATTCGGGTCTCAGGGCATAGGGGCGACCGGAGGATCCAGGAACCTAGCATCTGTCATCGTCCTACAGTGTTTTGTAGTTACCAGAACCCCCTATACTCCAGGGTTTGGGGCGACCCTAAGAAGCACGGACACCAGATATTTAGAACATTTTCTCAGGATGGTAAGGGCTGACATTTGCCCCATACTTGAGGCAAAACACAAGACCATGCTGCTACAACTTTCTCGTATTTGTTTTTTCGGGTTTCTGTTTGCTGAAAGAAGCAGCCCGACAGCATAAGGCGTTCCAAGATACAAGTGCATGCATGAACACTAACTAGCACCTTCCTTTATAGTAGAAAGGTTGCTCCGCAGGAAGAAACAGCTGCTTTCGCCTGTTTAGGCTCGACGCTTAGGTGAAGTGTGAGAAAATCATTCAAACGGGCCACGAAATTATGTCGTTTCTTCGTCAGAGTGGTGTACAGCGGCTGGAGCAAGGTAACGGCCACAGCACATCTTTATGTGTCATTGCTGGAGTCATGCTCGATTATGGGTGGCTGTTGTAGTGGAGTCCAACCAGCTGCAACAAGAGGTGCTCCTGTCCTATACCCGAAACATTCAAACATGAACTTCCATAATACAGAAGCCTCAATAATCATAATGAGGTTTTAGGGTCTGGAATACTTAATTCGTAAGAAGCAGCCCGAAGGAATAATGTTGGTAATTATTAGGCTTACACATTGGCCAGGGCCTTCGCAACAAGAGACCAACAACCAGATGAGCTCTATGTTGCAAATCCAAACTGAAGACCTTAAAGCTCTCAACACAGACCCTGAAATCTCTAGACCCTAAAAGGAAGGTCGTGTTTTGCGATGGCAGGGTCATTGGCTTCAGGTTTAAGGTGTAGGGTTGAAGGCTCGAAAATATCTGGAAGCCTGACAGAATAGATCAGACCATGCATGGGGAGGGTTGGATGCAAATAGACTACGGAACTGTTCACGAATAAGATGACAATTGTTTGTTCAGGCTCCTGTATTCTGTAGATTAGAGGCATTGGGGTAGAGGGCAGGTGGTTCGTAGAATGAATTGGGGGTGTGAAGCACTAGGAAGCTTCGTTGAGGATTCGGCGTTTGGGATTCGTGGCTTCGGGTTTCGGTGCAGAAGGTTTGCGAATTCGCCGTTAGAGTTTGGCGGGGGTCAGGATTACGGTTGCAGACATCACCTTAACGAATCTACGGTCAGCTTCTATTCCATGGTTTGGTTCGCTGATGACAGAAAACCTATAACCCCACATCCGTGTACCCGAAACCCTGAACCTATAACTGCCTATAACCCTCTAGGCCTGTTTTTCTTGGTGGACTTCGATGATTGTCGTTGTTTTGGGTTTCGGGCTTCAATGTCTAGGTGCCACCATTAAATAACCAGCCCAAAAATGGAATGGCTAGCAGGACCCGGCCTTCAATGTATTTTTGGAGCGAGCACGAGTATATCACATCAGATTCCACGAAACGACCATATTATGACGACATCAAACTTCGTGACATTATTGTTATAATCCATTGCATTGGGCCTGTGGTCGTTGATGCCCTTGGGCCTGCAAGATTTGTTTAACCTCGCGTCCAGTCCTTCATCGTCATGGGAACGGAGAATGATGGAAGGGCCGTGTCGTCATGGATGAGAAAAACAGCCTTCACGCCGCGCGAGCAGAATGATGTTCGCTGTCTAAAGAATTTAGCAGCGAGAACTACTATAAATACTAGTCGCAGGGAGCACGGTTTGGCAAAGGTGTGTCTATTTAAGGAAGGTCGGGGTAGTAGCGGAAGCAATAGTCGTCGTGGTGGTGGTGGCGGCGGCGGCAGTTTTACAAGTGGAACAGCCGCGCCGACAGGCCTGGCAACGACCAATCAAAACATAGTCTACACTGACCCAGAGGCTCCATAGTAGTTCCTTTTTGGGGTTCATATTTAGAATCCTATAAGGTAATGCCAAAAAGGAACTACTATGGAGCCTATGGGTACTCACTCACCAATCAATCGATATGCTTCAGGAGGCCTACCTGGGACCCCCAAAGTAGGTAAAATAATGGCCGGCCCCAAAACCTAAAAAAGGCTATTGTTCTACATACCTTTTGGGGTCCAGGTAAGGGCCCCCTCCAAAACCCGAACATCGTCGCCAAACTATGTCCTACGCGATTTCGTGTCGCAGAGGGCTCCAGGGTTTCCCAGGGGCCTCTGAGATTGATTATGAGATACGTGGACGCTTAGGGTACCCAAAATGCCGGGGCCCCAGTAACTAGAAGAATGTTTGGGGGTCCATGCAAGTACGATTGCCAAAAGAAGCCCTACCAAATCATTAGTACACGCCCTTGAAAAGTGAACCCCTGTGGTAACCCTTATAGAACCTTGCAGCGGAAGCCTTGCAGGAACCCTATCCTAAATATTTGGGCCTCCCTAAACGCTGAACTGGATTCCCGCAAAGGCATTCACTTAGGGCACCTTCCATAGTTCGACCGGGTCTTCCACCAGCTTCTTACCTCGAGATTGTTTGCTGCTAGCAGTTCTTTTTGGGGTTTAGGGGCGGCTCCTTTAACCGGGACCATAAGGGCTCCTATGAGGGATCCAAAAGTGTTCTATGAGGAGGCTCCTGTGTTTGGGGGTTTAGGCGCTAGGGCACATGCATCTTTTATGTTTGCGCGACGTTGCAGGTTTGTCTACGGGTGTTCGAACTGCGCCAACCATCGTCGTTTCTTGAAGAGTGCCTATGGCTATACTATTTAAACTTTCTACAGGCAGTGGCACAATGTGGCAAGGTAGGACCCGTTTTGGAAGGTCCGCAGATATAGATATGGCATGTAAACAACAACAGACCCAGCAAATTAGACTTGCAACAGTGACCGTCCACAATAATCATCAACCAGGTGCCATTAAAGGATTTCGAGCAAACTGAGGGATTTAGGGTTCAGGGTCTATATAGTGAGCGCACACGATTCCTTATAACGCCCGATAATCCGATAAACCCACTTCGAAATGCCTCTACAAGGGGGTTTAGGGGCTTCCTTGCAGTCAGGGTGGCCATCTTCCGGCGGTAGAATGGGGAAGACGATGGCGAAATGCCAAGTCCTCACAGAAGTCGCAGGGTTCAAGACCCTACGACCGTAAGGTAACCAATCCTCCGCCCCAAAACTTCCGAAGGCTTTCGCGGTTAGAGTCTATATCATGATGATTTGGGTTGATTTCTGAAGTCGCAACGTAAACTTCTTCGCCTCAACCCTATACCCTACAAGCTACAACCCTGAAGCCCTAAAGTCTAAACCCTATACTCTAAACCTGAGGCCACTGAGAGCATAAGAGAACGGGTCCATAACTCCGAAACTGCACTTAGCGGCACATTGCTTGCTCCTTTGAGCCAAAACCGAACCCTACGTGCGCAACCCTACTATAAGCCTTGAATCCATACACCCGGCAGCCTAAACCCACCTACCATAAACCCAACCCCCCGCCCCCCCCCCGAAACCTTGCTCTACCCGACCTAGAGGCTCATACCCTACGTCTTCTTTAGGGCGCCTACTTTGTAAGATAACAGGTTCTAACCATAAAACTAGGTATCCTAAAAAAGGGGTAAGGTATAAGCCCCTAGGTAGTTTCTGGGGGCCTTTGTAATTACAAGTGGGTTCTTTGCGTTAAAGTATACTAAGATATACCTGTGTATATCATGTATGGACTTGAAGGGTATACTATTGGTAATGATGCCGACCCTTATACTACCCTCACTAGAGTCCTGATGGCACGTCTATCCAACAGAAGGTGTTTGGGGATGATAGAGGGTGGTTGGGGGAGGGTATAGGGTTTGACGGAGTCTTTGGAGTCTTTGGAGCTTGGGGATTCGTGTTTAGTGGTGACCCTAAACCCCTAAACCCTAAACTCCTAAACCCTAAACCTAAACCCTAAACCCCTAAACCCTAAACCCCTAAACCCTTAAAGGCTCCCTTTAAAAGGATCCCCCTTAAAGGATCCCTTTACAGGAGCCTTGCAGGGTTCTTGAAGGCTCCGTTTAAGCCCTAAACCCTAAACCCTAAACCCTAAGGTTTGGGCCCTTAGGGGTTTGAAATGAAGGGACATGACATCGGCTAAACCCTAAACCCTAAACCCTATTGGTTTATAAACCCTAAACCCCCGGGTTTGGGACCTTAGGGTTTGAAATGAAGGGACCATACCATCGGCAAGTCCTAAACCCTAAACTCCCCGAAACCCGAAACCTCAAGCCCCTAAGGGGGCTCTTTACGGGTTCCTTTAAGGGATCTATAAGGGTTCCATAAAGGGTTTAAGGCTTAGGGATTTGGGAGTTTCCGAAATAAGGGCACCCTAATATAGTACCCTAAATAGTAGGATCCTTATAATAAGGACCCCAAAATAAGGTACCCCTAGTTTTCGGAAACTCCCACATGGGGACGTCAAGGAGGCATCCCTAAGGGCTGAGCCAAGGATTCTGAGTCGAGAATCCTTAGAGCGCTTCGGGTTTATGTTTTCGGGTTCGGGGTTTAGGGTTGCGACTCTTTTGTTGAGGGCTCCTTTTTCAGATTTTCGGGTTTGGGGTTTAGGCTTGCGACTTTTCGGGTTTAGGGTTGCGGGTCTGCTAATGGTACGGATCTTTTCTGGCGATGATCCTGCGATGTCAGAAGCCCTCCTTTTCGGAAATCCCCAATGCATGTTGTGGGGGTCCGTGTATCAACAAAAACCAGGTTATCTTTGAAGTGCGTAGGGTTCTGTCCCGTAGTCTGGGCGGGAATGTTACAGTGATCACAGAGATGGAATGAGAGATCCGAGCCCTCGAAGCGGACATGCAAACTCAGTAGAATACTGCTCTTCATGCACACCCTTGATGAATAAACCCATCCTTCTCCTTCCTTAAGGCTTAAGGGTCTTAGTATTCGGCTCCCTAATCCGCTTTATTCAAGGGAAAGGGTTTTTAATTCATGACGGGTCTGCACTATACAGTGAACTTCATATGACCTGCTTATGACCTGCCCCAAGCACTGTAATTATACAGTGTCGACCCGTTGATTCAGGATCTAACCTCGTAGCTCATTCGAGCCACAAGTACACAACTCCAATACCTGACCTCACTTGCGACTACCCAAAGCGACACCGCAAATATGCAGACCCAGCAATCCTGCGTGCAGCCCGACATGCGCTCTCCAAAACCCTCGTTCATGCCGGTAGCTGGGCTACCAGGGCCCGAAAACAAAAACCTAAATCCTGAACCGTCAAAGCTCAGACCCCCCATAGTCATAATCCCTACCACAAATAGGCAACTTCATAAGAAGACAAAAGACCACGCTAATCACATAATAAATAAACACATGTGAGAAGAAATATAATTTGTAAGGAAAATGAGCGAACAATTACATGATAACATCAAAATCAGTGGCAACGCTCTGATAAACCAAACCCCTGAACCCTAAACCCCGAAAACCCCGACGACTTCAACCCCTGGCTTCGGTTCCTCACACGGCGGCTGAGCTCAAACCCGAGTAAGTGTATCTGCTGCTTCACCTGCCCATGCGAACCAGAGGCTCCACACCCTCACTTAAAGTTTAAGGTTTTGGGTTTAGGGCTTATGGTTTAGGGTTGTAGTCTCGATGGCAATTTTCTTATGGCGAACCAACTGCAGGGTTCGGATCGTATCACGAACAAGGTAACCAACAAAAGAGCTGCAAAGGAGACTGTCGCCAGTAGGGGTTGATTGCCGAACGGCTTTCGTACAGGTTTATAGCGACTCATGTTCTACGGCTGATCATGCTTTGCCCAAGCGGTTAACACGGGTTCTCTAACGGTTTCTTGCTTATATTGGACGCTCCCTGTACGTATGACTTCTGAAAGCTTATTAACGGAGAGGGTGGGATATCTGGGGGGGCTTCTGAATTCGTCAGAAGTATAGGGTACCATCAATCTGGCGAGCGGCTCGAGCGCAAGAGGTGCGATGCGGAGCGGGAGGGGGCTTTGCGGTCTCTGGGGTCCAGTCGTTTCTCCCTTCCCTAATGTCCAAGCACTTCATAATCATATACTCTCCCAAATAGTAACCTACATAACTACTATCCGAGACCTAAGTACCTAATTATTGGGTCCTTTGGACCCTTAGGGCTTGTTCTGTACTTGCTTGGATCCCTGGCTTTCGACGTGACTGTGCCAGCGTCTTGTCCTTCCCCGGCTGCTGCTGGTGGCGCACTTGAGCAGCTTAAGGGTTCAAGAAATTCAAGGCTCTTGTTGTTGTAGGGTTTAGGGTTTAGGGTTTGGAATTACACAGGTTTCGATTTTTGCTTCGGGGATTGCAACTAAGGGTTCGAGAATGCGAAACTACGCTGCCGCACGAGGTTGCAATTGCTACAGCTGGGGGTGTTCCGAAGACACGTAAAGCCCCAGCCGTGAGGAACTCGTATGGCCGTTTTGGGATCAAGTCAGGTATGTTGAACAGTTAACGGAACTAGGCGTTCTGGATCATACATCTTAAGCTTATCTGGCTACGAGTCCTGTCAAGGACGGTGCAACAGCGTTTGTGGTTCCAGTTCTCTCGAAAGCCTCGGGTAAAAAAGGAAAACAGCCATAGGAAAGAATCCTTAAATCAAAACCCTAAACAACCCTGTCGAAGAAATCCCTACACTGTTTCACGGCCCTACAACCTACTAGGCCCTACTCTCAGCCTCTCTCCCTCTCTCCCAAAAGCCTAAACCCTGCTCTCTCTGCCTCTCTTCCAGTCAGGAGGGGCTCGACGGCCGTGTCAATGCCTGTTGCGGCTTCCCTCGCCATCTTCCAAGCGAGCCCAGAAGGAATTGAGTCAGGATCCCTACTGCGAGTAATCACTCCCCTAAACAAGAAATCCTTACATATCCCACTTGCAGGATCCTGAATCTAAAGTCCCCTAAACGAGGGACTATGTTTCTACCCTAGATAGCTCGATCCTCGGGTATAAACCCTAAGCCCGAAACCTTTGGCCGTAAACCCTCCACCCTAAGTTACCATACAGTGAACCCCAGAAAGTTGGAACATAGTTTTAGGAGGATGCATGCTGGGATTCCCTATACTTTACTGTAAGGGCATGAGGCCAATGATGTTCCAACTTTCTGGCTTCTGCTATAATAAGGATCTATAGTAAATTACTTGTGTTTAAGGGCTTTTTCGGCTCTATGGCTTGTAGGCCACATGCTGGAGCCGCAGCGCCTGCGGAAAACCAAGATGGTTCAAGCTTCCCCAGAGACACCAAAGTTCCCTAACTAATGTGTGTACAATGAGTTAGGGGGGGGGGTAAGGCTCCTTCATCAAGCTATGTGCCTATATGTATCTGTCTATCTATCTATCGGTTTAGGTTTAGGGCTTAGGGTGTACCCTAAACCCCCTAAACCCTAAACCCTAAGGCCCTAAACCCTAAACGGAAAACCCAAACGAAACCTTAAGAGTTGGGGTTTAGTCTTAGAAGGCGGCCTGCGCAGAACCATCCCCGACATCCGAAAACAATGCCTGTCAAGCATGGCAATACCCACCTTTGGCCCCCCAAACCGACCTTTTTACAAAATTTTATATAGAAACCATAATAGGGAACCCTAAAAAGGTAGGTTTTTGCGGCCACAGGCAAAGATTACAATACACCCCTCAATTGCAGAGTTCAGCCGGAATCACAACAAGACTAGGCGCCTTCCTCAATTAAGTAACGGGTTTTGAAGTCTGGGTTGACGCTTAACACCCTAAACAGTTGTATAAGCCCTGATCACCCTGGACATGCTATATAGAATGAACCTTATAATCCTTCTATTAGCAAAGCATGAACACCAGTAATTTCTCTCTCTCCGCCACCATGCAAGTCTGTACATCGGGCCGTTGACGTCACCAAGACTGAATCGGCGCATCTGGCAAGGGTAGCGCTTGGGGCTTGAAGCTCAGGGGAGCTTAGAGTTAAATTCTACCAAGTAGGCTTTTGGTGGCTTCTTGTTAGAATTCTAGTATACTATCCCCCCAAACCCTATTCTATTTGTTGAGGCCCCGAATGTAAGTCTCCATTGTCGATCCTTTTGTTTGGTTACCGGCTTAGTTTTATCGGATCCTGATAGCATTGGTCAACCAAGCAATCGGACTCAACAGAGACTATTCTACAGGCAAACCTTAAAGCTCAAACTCTCAGCCCGTTGTACTTCAGGTTCAACGTCTCTTAGGTTCCGCAGACTTCCTTCGTACTTTAATTCGGTACAAGCATGAGCTCAGCTCCACCAGAATATCTGCCATCGAATGCATGAGCCTGTCAGCTGCTTTCCTTCTGGCCTTGGTTTGGTCCGTCTTTGTGGTTTATGTAGGGTTAACGTTTCGGGCCATCACTTCAGACGTCATGACCGGCTATTTCGTAGGGTCTAGGGCTGCAGTTGATCCTCAACTACGACTACAAACTGCTCAGGTAGGCACATGAATACAAATCCTGGAACCTAGAGGAGATCACAACACTATAATAAACAACCCAAGAATCTAGGCTCCTTGGGGTTCAGGTCAACCCCTAAACCCCAGACGCCAGATCATACTATCCGGCACCCAGAACCAATAAACCCAAACCACAAAAACCTTCAAACCCTAATCCTTAAGCCCCAAATCCTAAGCCCTAAATCGAGTCCCTACAGCCGTTCCTTCTCCGTGGCTTTCCGGGGTGTCTTGTCGGAAGGCCTGGCATGGATAGGAGTTAATATAGGGGCCTTCATTCAATTACATTACGGAAAGGGTTCCTTTTAAGTCAAGCATTAAGGTAAGAGTTGCTGGATTTTAGAGGTGCTCACAATGAAAAAAGGACTCCTTTAAAGAATTCTACAATCAGGGATGCATGCCGCAGATTTGTAGGGCTTGGAGGGCAGTATAGGAGCCGGATTTATTAGAATAGGTTTTTGGGGTATACTGCATCACCAAAAGGGTCCAAGCAACAGTACAGTATATACTTTGGGGGCCCAAGTATAGCTACTGCTACTAAGAGCCTACTATATTGGTACTTACCCTGAACAAGAACATAGCTTTTTGTTCAGACGTCAGTGTGATGCTGGCGCCCCTATGCCGGAAAAAGCTAGGGTTGTATGGGGTTTGCAGAGTCTTGATTTTAACAAGTTATCCCTTGGGTTTTCTGGTAATTATTGGGGTTTCAGGATGGGCTTATAGACTTTTAGGGACCACCGTCCGGTGCGGACCCAAGTGAATCATAGGACGTGGGTGCAAAAGACGCAACGCTCCTCAGCGGGAGCCGCGTTCGGGGAACATTTTTCCGCTCGCGCCTCGCGGCCGTCCATTACAACCTCATAGTGTGGACCCTAAACCCGAAAACCCTAAAACCCTATAAACCCTGGGCCTCCCAAATGATCTCTTTATTGCTAGTTTACCATTGCTGTTATTATTCTTTTTGCCGGCAACACTAGCATGACTGCTGTAGGCAGGAGGCGGCGCTAGCCTTCAGGTCCTGCCGAAAGCGCTGCTCCAGATCTTGTATGAAGGGTTCGACCTCCCAAGCAAAGGATCTTCTTTTAGGGGTCCTTTACGGGATCTACAAGGGTTCGATAAGGGGTGAGGGTTTGGGGAGTGTGTCAGTGCTTTTCAGGGCTTTATGGTCTTCTTAGGATCCGTAACAGTTCGGGGCTCGTGGTAGCAGTGCTTAGGCCCTGAAAGGGATTGGGGCTGCAGCTTCGGGATAGCGTATACCTAGGGATAGCCTGATGTCGTGTAAACAGGATCCGTTCAGCACCTATGTTGAGATGATCCACATTTCATGATCGGGCCAAGAAGTTAGAAAGTCAAGAAATGCAGACAACTGAGCCACGTTCGAGCTTGATGGGTTGTGCTCCCCGAAATTGATGCTGCACTCAGCTGTCCAAACAGCCTCAACCCTATATAAAGCCTACACAGCGGAAACTCCGAGCCTCAAAACCTACATCCTGATTCCGAAAACCTATACCTCAACACTGCAGTGCTCAGGCTGACCCCACGGAAGAATCCGTGACCCCCAACATACCCTAAGGAATATCCCATACATCCCTCCGGGAATCCGAACATGATTCTGACTTAGTTGATGTTCACGGATGAGGATTTAAATCAGTAGGGTTGCAAGCAGCTTAGCCGTGGTTCAAGCATGTTCAAAAATTACAGTACTAGATCCAGGATGTAGTTATACATACCTGTATCTATATACATGTAGACATGTCTAGACCCAAGTACAAATGTGCCAACCATAGGCCCCATAGTAGTTCCTGTTTGGGGTTCATATGGTAGAATTCTATAAGGTGATCCCAAAAAGGAACTGCTATGGGGCCTATGGGTAGACGAGGATCTGGGACCCCCCAACGTACTTTACAGTCTGCACGCGGCTGTTCTGCGGACCTGCAGTGAGTCGCCGAAATCCTCGATTCGGACATCCGGATCACCCCGATCGTTGGCCTGGTCCAGTTGATGTCTGAGACTTCACCGGCACCCGGACTGTCCCAGCCAATCAGGACGTATATGGGAGTTTCCGAAGATAGGGGACCCTAATATAGTACCCTAAACAGTAGGATCCTTGTTATAAGGACCCCCAAATAAGGTACCCTTAAATTTCGGAAACTCTAAACCCTAAACCATAAACCCTGTATAGAACCCTTATAGTTCCCTTTGAGGAACCCTTAACGGATCCCTTTAAAGGTACCCCTAATTTTCGGAAACTCCCATATGGGGAGCCCAGGACAAGGCACCCTTGTTAAGGTCCAGATGGGCTCAGGGGAGTTCCGAATTTTGGGTGGGCGCGAAAGGGGGTTCCTTTTTTAAGGGGTCTATAAGGGGTAGTACAAGGGATACTATAAGGGTACTCCAATATAGGAGCCTCAGTAATTAGACTAGGGTTTCGGGGCATATTATACAATACTTATATACAAGAACACCCACAACAGCATAGGAAATTATTTCGGCCCTATATGATCATAAACAGTGTTACCGTTCGGCCTGGGAAGACCTGGAGGCAGCCAGAATGCAAACGGCATATTGTAGGGGCCAAAATAAATTGAATAGGGTTTCTTTGAAGGGATCTTAAAGGGGGTCTTAAGCGATCTACAATAGGGTTCTATCTTAGAGGCCTTGATAATTAGAACCCTGCTCTTTGTTATATCTATAGTATACTATACCTCCAAAACCCACAACACCACGGGCATTCCGCAACACTCGAAACTCTGCTGAGGAGCATATGGAAGCTATGTACAAATCATTCCTACCACATAGTGTAGACGCCGCAAGGATTGACCGCATGACTCAACCCATCATCATGCCCCTGTTTGTAAACAGGTATGATAAACTTGATGCCCTTCTCCCCAAACGCTGAAGCCTGAATCCTAAGGCCGAAACCCAAAACAAAAACCCAAACCACTTCGAGCCATAGGCAGGATGCTACAGAGCATGTACATATTGGTAAGGCCACTCCCATCGTTTCGCGCTTTGTAATTGATTGCAGGGTGTGTTGAACAATTGAGTTTTGCCATCCTTATGACCCCCTTTACAAACCATCAGAACCCACCTCACTAACCTTAAGGCCTCTAATATAGGACCCTGTTGTAGATCCCTTATAGACCCCCTTTAAGATCCCTTTAAAGAAACCCTAGTCTAATTATTTTGGCCCTTGCTTACTAAGCTAAAAGACCCAGAAGCCTTCTGAGCCCCTTGTACAGCGCAACAAGACTCGATGGAAACCCTTATGCTATACCCTTACCCTAAGGGTCCAAAGGACCCAATAATTAGGTACTCGGGTTTAGGATAGTAGTTATGTAGCTCAACATTTAGGAGAGTATATGATTATTAGGTACTTGGACCCTTAGGGTTAGGGTTTAGGGTTTAGGGACCTTCTGGAAGCTCTTCTAGAACTCTTTCAAGACATTTGGCAAACCCTAACAAAACAACCCCTTAAACATCTGGCAACACCTATGAATACGTCTACATGCATACACATACATATATATATATATATGTACATATATCTATATGTATGTACCAGCAGCCTACATGTGTGTGACGGTGTTGACACAGACAAACATGCGTGCTTACATACATATGTGCGTACTTACATACACCAGTACATTGCATTACGTTACCGTGCATTGCAAGGCACAACATAGCATAACAACCCATAACATTGTATACGTAGACATATCTACGTACAAGTGTGTATGCATATGTGTATGTATATATATATATACACATATCAACTGTAATGCGTATGTGTATATATATATATGTATGCACATAAAGTGTGTGGGTATATATATATATACATGCATATGTCTTATTTTCTGTAAAAATAAGTATGTAAGTGTTAACATATGTACACACATATATATATACAATATGATACACATATGCCGCGATGATGTGCGGAAAAAACCCATATGCAACCCGTTCCATAACCCTTTCAGAATGTTCACAGCTCCATCGCACACCCACACAATCGTCCTGGACGCTGAGCTTACCTCCATGCTCCTGTGGCGTAGTTGCTTCGGTTGAGGGCTCAACGGTGAGGAGAAAGCGTTGTACCCGCGGGTGTTCAGGGCTTTTTCGGCATTTAAGGTGTAGGAGTAACCCCAAAAAGTGTACACTTTCAGTTTTATAGTGGGTAATATTATCCAAAAAAGTGTAAAGTGTATCCACTCAGCTACTAATGAGTAAGATGGCTTTGCTCGGTTTTTTCCATGGATCCTGTACGGATCTGGGGCTGCGGGGCTGGGAGGGCTTTTGGGTTAAGGTCGTTAATTCCCAAAAGATACTACCTAGGGTCTCCATTGTAGTTTCTTATTTGGTTAACCAGTTTTAATTTATGGTTAGGATCCTATAATCGAGATTTTGGTTAACCAAAGAAAGGAACTACAATGGAGACTGTAGGTAATTCCAAAAAGATACTAGAATGTACCTAAAGGCTCATACCCTACCCCTTTTTTAGGATACCTAGTTTTATGGCTAGGATCTGTTATCTTAAAAAGTAGGCGCCCTAAAGAAGGGCTAGGGTATGAGCCTCTAGGTAGTTTCAATCTAGGTCTTGCGAGGTCCTGGCAGGAATGTGCTCAACATTTTGCGGATAATAGAGAATACTGTCTGCTTAGTACAGGTTTTCTGGAGCTTTGGTAGATCTTTACAGGAGCTTGCAACATGTAAACAAATACTTTAAGACCCTTTCAACTTGGGATGCTCTTTGAGCGCAATCTGGTGCAGTCTTCCGCAGGGCTGCGAGCTTGTAAGTCGGCGGCGACCACACTGAAATCCGATGGTCTTCGCTTCGCATTGTCTGAGTGGAAGACGGCCGCCACTTGCCAAGAGATCTCGGAGAGTGGGACTACCTTTGCCCTTACGCACCGCCACGGCTCGACTTTAACAGACACCACGCCAGGTAGGACCTGGATCTCAAATGTCTCGTGTTGGCATGGTGCAAATGTTCTGTGTGTAAGTGGAGCATCAGCCGCGTTTGTGTGGGATTTCCATGGTTCCAGTATTTCCATGGTTCGGGGCATCCAAGGCCCGTGCTACCATGTTCCTGGCCATATCCGACCAATGCCCGACTACCGGGAACAACGTCGAACCATCTAGCAGTGTGTCCAGGAGAGCTGGACAAGCCACCAACAATCCAGACCCCCGGGAGGATCTAAAAAGTAGATCCCCTAATTTGGGATCCTAGCTACTAAAGGGTACTTTGTAGGAACCCCCTTAAGGGATACCCTAAACCCTAAACCCTTAAGGGATCTACCTTTTTGGATCCTCCAAAGGGGTCTGGATTTTGAGGGTGGGGGGATGGTTGTTGAAGCCTCAAGAACTTCAGACTGAAGGTGAAGCTGTAGCAAGAGAAAGGGGCCGTAATAATTAGAATAGGCTTCCTTTAAAGGGGTCTATAGGGCTTACTACAAGGGATCTATAACGATCCTAAGATAGAGGGGCTTTATAATAATTAGAACAGGGTTTTGGGGGCCCATTATACTATACTTATTGATATAATAAGGAACACCCAAAATAGTATTGTGTGATAGTTATTTAGGCCCCTATGGTAGGGCCTTTTTGGGGTTAGAGTTCTAGGGTTTCAGATCACTGGCCATGTGGAGTCTCAGGGTTCGCTGTCTCAGGTTTGAAGCTTTTTATGAAGGCTACATAAGAGTGCCCCAGTCTGGCTGTGGCTGAGGACCTCTGCACAGAATCATTAGGGCTTTCTTAGTTGCTGAGTTCATAAGCCCCCCAAAAGTGTAGCACTTTCAGTTTTATAGCGGGTAGTATTCTCCGAAGAAGTGTAAAATGTATCCACTGCACTCAGCTACTAAGAAAACATAACCCTAAACCCCAAACCCTAAACCCATAACCCTCAACCCTAAACCCTAAACCCATAACCGTAAGTTTTAAGGTTCGGGACTTTAGGCTTTCAGAGTTTGGGGACTTCATGATGACCACAACAACGTTCCGTGATCCCGCTGCGAAGGGTTTAGGGTTTACCTACCAAGAGGGTCCATATACACTCCTATTGTAGAATTAGGGTCCCAAAACCATAGTTGGGATGGTCTTTTGGGACCTAATTCCATAGTAGTAGTGTATATGGACCCTCTGGGCTATAGTCTCCATTGTAGTTCCTTTTTTTGCTTGACCAAAATCTCGATTATAGGATTCTAACCATAAAACTGGTCAACCAAAAAAAGGAACTACAATGGAGACCATAGGTAGGGGTTCATGCTTTAACCCTCTGCCCTTTTTCCGGTGGAATGCCCGGGTTGGAGCCATGACTCCATAACTTTGAGACTTGAGGTGCTTTCCTGGGGGTGCGAAGTTCGCAGTTGAAACCACGCTTGCTTTTCAAACCCTCATCCCCCGCACGTTTCCAGGGATGTTGAATGCTGAACTGCGTTTTTTGGAAAAGTTTCCCCAAGCCCTAAACCCAAAACCTGAACCTCAACCTCAAACTGAAACCCTGCCAAAGCTCGCGCAAAACCCTCAAACCTAACTAAAGCCTAAAACTAGAACAGCGGAACTCAACAGAAAACACTAAACAATACTAAGCATACCAACAAAACCCTAAACTACCAAACCCTAAACCGCATGTTTCTGGCGTTGTTTAAACATTCTCTGTTAGGTGTCCTTCGCGGCAGCCAGGACCCGCTCCTCCAGCCAGGACAGCTCCTGAAGCAAACAAACAAACACGACCGAGAGGGCATCGTGGGGCTTAGGATTCACGCTTTAAGCTTTGGAGTTCAGTACCTGTGGCCGGAAAAGCCTACCTTTTCAGGGTTCCTTATTATGGTTTCTATATATAATTTCTTAAAAGGGTCGGTTTTGGGGGGCCAAAGGTAGCGCTTAGAGTTCGGGTTTGTTTGGGGCTCAGAGGTTCGGGAGGGTGTAAGTGTGATTTAAGGTCTACTCATTAATTAAGGGGTATAAACATCTATTATTAGTATTTTACGTGCTTTATTAGGATCTATTGAGTCTATATTCTAGGCCCTGATTATACTATACAAGCTTTTATTTAATCTCAAACCCGATAACCCTTTCTATTCCTCGACGAAGGGGTATTGGGCTCTCAGGGACCCCATCTAACCTCTTTCTCTGGACCCCCATAGATCTTAGAGAACGCGTACGGATTCTTTGAAGGAGCCCTCAAAGGGCCCATGGCCCTTCCGGTAAGCTACAGAGGAGCCTTGATCTGCGTGGTTGTCAAAATTCGGGTCCCTTTTTGGCTCATTATTATAATACGGCACCTACCATTTAGGGTACCCAAAAAGGGACCATAGTTTTGACAACTACCCATCTGTGAACAGGCTTTCTTCAAGGGTTCTACAGGTTCTTCTAGGGTTGAAGGCTCTCTAAAACCCTAAGGGTCCAAAGGACCCAATAATCGGGTACTCGGGTTTATGATAGTAGTTTTGTAGGTTACTGTTTTGGACAGTATATGATAGTTTGGTACTTAGACCCTTAAGGAAATCTCAGAAGGGACGGGACAAAGTTAGACTACGGGCTTTTGGGGTCGGAGAGCAGGGCTTTGAATCTTTCCATGGGGTTTCGGGGTAGATTCTAATTACTTACAATATGTATACTAATTACTTTTGGTCTAGATAGGCTTTGGAAATGAGAAGTACTACAATATGTATTTCTTCAGCCTGGTATGAATCGCGCGTCCTGAGGATCTGCGCGGTCATCTCGCAGCATGAGGGCCTGTAGGGCAGATCTACCGACACGGCCTTGAAACGGGTGGGGCTTCTCCTATGCTGTCTTGCGACTGTTCCTGGTTTACCTGTGCAGGATCATCCGGGAATCTTTGTGTAACGTCCCTAGACTGTTGTGCAGGTTTCGGGCAGGCTCTGCAGACTTTGAAGTCGTGTTTGAGGCTGCGTGGGTCTTGTTGCATATATAGTCGTAAACATGCACCTAAGCCGGCTATCGTTATACATAACCCCCAGTTGCACTGCACACATCCCTACTTATGACTACCCTTGTCAAGCTTGAAGGAAGCTCCTGGGAAACCCCTTCAACAATCACGATCAAACGCGACGTCGAGTGTCTTCTTCTTGGTGATAGTATGCATTTGGTTGTTATTCTTGCTGTTGCTTGCTACCACTGTTCAAAGAAGCCTGGACAACTAGAATTGGTTTTGGTGGTACTATAGTACTTGTAACTACAATTAGTTTAAGGGGCCTTTATTAGTCTATGCTTATACCCCGGCACCCTCAGTTTATGATTACATTAAAGGAGCCCCTAGTTGGGCTTCTATATCAAATATACGCAACCGAGTCTTCAGGCCGGGCCGGGCCGCACTAACGAACTGGCAATCGAGAATGTCATGATGCTGCTAAGGGGGAAGAACGGTTATCGCTTGAATACAGCGACCTAATTAGTATAGGGGTCTTAGCGTTTTATGACAGCATACTAATAGGACTGTAATAGGGTACTGCTGCTGATTGCTCGGACTCCCTCAACCCTAAACCCTGAGCCCGAGACCCTGGCTCAGACCTCAGCACTGCACTAGCATATCCTGAGATAGCCACTGCGAGCTTTCCGATGGGAATGGCCATGTCCACAATGCCGATGTATACAAAGATCGTGCACAGCCTGCAGGCGGAGGGCTTAATATAGGGTCCTTAAGAATGATAGGGTTTGGGGGCCCGCTATACTACAAATAGAATAAGGAACTCCAAAATAGTATAGGATATTTATTTAGGGCCCTATATTAAAGCTCAGGCTACAGGGCTTAGACGTTTATTTCAGGATGTCCGGCATTCACTCATCGTGATCAAGGAACCGAGACAAACCGCACGGGCCCCCGATACCGCCTGCCCCGGTAACCCCTGAAAGAGAAGGACACCCTTGTTCGGAGATCCACCGAAAAGGATTTCGGCATAAGGTAGGACTGGTGGAACCTTATGTTCGCCGTGATGGTGCTGATGGCAACCTTCATGATCATCATACAGACCATGCTTCCAAGAATCTGTAACAGCATGGAGACGGTACACGCTTGAATGTACTGTTACTTGTCATCTAAAGACCATCCTGACAGAATGAGTAACAGCAATTTTCAGAGAGATGACAATGACAACACCAGCACAATCTGAGTCATCGTGTCCAAAGAAAGAGAACATTAAAGCTCGTATTGTAATACTCATCATGATAGTCTTTTTAGGGTTAAGGGTTAAGGGTTTCAGGGTTTAGGGAATTATATAGCGCAAATGGTGATTCAGAGCGACTACAAATTCACTCTTGCATTTGTTTGTACAAACAGAGACGTGGAGATAAACGTAAGCATTCACGATGAAGTGTCCGGCCTCAATGTGACCACCGCGCTGGGGTCGAGCCTGAGCATGCAACATGGCGTGGTGACCCTCCTACAACCCCGAGCAAACCCTGCAGTTACAAAGACAAACTAGATCCCGTAGAAAAGCCTAATACAGGGCCCATTATACGATAACTATAATAAGGAACCCCCAAGATAGTATATCTAATTATTGAGGCCCCTATAGTCGCAGACACAGAACCGGGGCCCCACACCCGGCTTCCGCAACCATCCTGCAGGTCAGCGCCAGCTTCGCATGCGCTGCCCTGGCCAAGCTGAAGGCGTCCGAAGAGGGCGGCGTCCTCTCGGCTCTCGGGCAGGTGGTTTCTTTAAGGGCCTCTCTATAAGGGCTCTAGGGTTGAAAAAGAATTCTTTCGGGGGTTCCAGGCGGGCTCTATAAAGAGTTCTGAGGGGTTCTTTGAAGTGTTTCCGTTGCAACTTCATGGTATAATCCTATATTCCTTCGCCAGCGGGTTCTGGACTCTTGCAGCGAGCATTGCGCCCTCACGACTGTGCAAGAGTCTACAGTCTGGCCATCAGGGAAGATGCTGGTGCACCGACAGAAACACAGGACCACCAGACCCAAACCGAAAGCCTACCCGGACCCTTGTGAACCTACCTTTTCGGGCTCCTTGTTATGAGTTTCTTGTATAAGTCCCTAAAAGAGGTAGGTTTTTCGAGGCTAAAGTAAACCCTGAATCTAACCCTAAATGCTGTTACCAACCGTGTGAAGCTGTGCACAACCCGTCCAAGAAAACCCTAAATACTCAGCAAAATGCAACAAGAAACAACCATAAACGACACCCTTACCAAGAGACTGCCTCGAACCGCACAAAACACGATCGACGGGCCGTAAACCCAGGCCTCCGGGAGGATCCAAAAAGTAGATCCCTTAAGGGGGTTCCTATAAAGTACCCTTTAGTAGCCAGGGTCCCAAATTAGGGGATCTACTTTTTAGATCCTCCCCGAGGTCTGGGTATGCCAGCCCTAAACCCTAAACCCTATAAACCCTATAAACCCTATAAACCCCCTAAACCCTAAACCCTAAACCCTAAACCCTAAACCCTAAACCCTAAACCGGGGGTCTGGGAACAGGCACTGCTTTTTTACCAGCACTCTCGGCCCGGGGATTTCAACTCCGAAGGTGCCAAGGCTTGACAGAACCTTCGTAGAACCTTTCAACACCCAGGGTTAGGGTTTAGGGGTTTAGGGGTTTAGGGTTTCGGGGTTTGGGGGTTTAGGGGTTGCAAGGTTTATGTGGATTCTTTCGAAACCCTCAAGAACCCTGGAAACGACCCAATGAAAGCCTGTCTAAAATCCCTGCAGGCCTTTTGAACACCCAGAAAGCCCAACAAAACAAAAACGACACCAAATGCCCTAAACCATCAAGGTGAGTCAAAACCCTAAACCCTAAACCCCAACCCCTAAAAAACCTACAGCGCCCTCGTAGTAACCCTTATAGACCCCTTAAACAACCCCTTAACAGGAACCCTATGAGGCTGCCGAGAGGCTGCAGCTGGGGCCATGAGATCCAGGCCTCGAAAATGGCCTCACCGAGGCACCACCTCGAGAGTTTCTTCCGTTTAGGGTTTATAGTATAGGTTTAGGGTTTATATGGGTTTATCAGGGTTTATAGGGGTTTATAAGGGCTGATAAGGGTTGAGGGTTTCGGGTTTTTTTCTGCGGATCTTCAAGAAAACCCTCTTCCAAGATTCCCGCCCCTAGTCTAAGATTCCGCAGGTACGGAGGCCCACCCTAAACCCGTGAACCCTAAACCCGTAATCCCGAAACCCGTAAACCCTAAACCCATAAACCCTAAACCCCGAAACCCTACCGTAAGTATTCCGCCGCCATTTGTTAGGAAGCCTCCCGTCCCTCATAGATCCCTTACGTCAAGGGATACTGTCAAGCTTCTGTAGTATGGCCGCGCACTAGGGCTCCTAGGATTTTTGAAGGCTATACTGATAACGGGAACCGAATCGCATGGGTAATGATAATATCGGCTTCTATCCTATAGGGCTCCTTTCGGGGTCCCTTCCCGGATCCTGTCAGAGTTCCCTGTAGGGTTTCGGTTTGGCTGTGTGGGGTTGAAGGTTTATGGTTGAGGGTTCTTGACCGCTGACTTTGATGGTTTGATAAGGGCCCAGACCCCCGGGAGGATCTAAAAAGTAGATCCCCTAATTTGGGACCCTTGTTTTTAAAGGGTACTTTTGGGGACCCCCTTAAGGGATCCACTTTTTGGATCCTCCCGGGGGTCTGGGTAAGGGTTCTGTAAAGGGAGTTCTCGACCCCTCAACTAGCAACATACCCCTTATGGCCCAATAACCATGTTTGTTGGCTCAGGGATATTGAGCTGTCGGAAATTGCTAGGGTTCCTTTTAGGGTCCGTTTGGGCCCTAAACCCTAAGCCCCTAAACCCTAAACCCCTAAACCCTAAACCCTAAACCTTAAACCCTAAACCCTAGACCGTAAACCCTAAACCCCCAAACCCTAAATCCTAAACCTTTAAAGGCTCCCTTCAAAAGGATCCCCCTTAAAGCATCCCTTTACAGGAGCCTTGCAGGGTTCTTGAAGGCTCCGTTTAGGGTTCCTTGGCCGGTCTGAAAGTAGAAGCTTCAAGGACTCAGAGGTCGTGGGTAGGGTTTAGGGTTTAGGGTTTTTAGGGTTTAGGGTTTAGGGTTTAGGGCTGGCATACCCAGACCCCGGGGAGGATCTAAAAAGTAGATCCCCTAATTTGGGACCCTAGCTACTAGAGGGTACTTTATAGGAACCCCCTTAAGGGATCTACTTTTTGGATCCTCCCAGGGGTCTGGCATAGCCGCAATGTAGGGGCCTTTTATAGTAATTAGAATAGGGTCTTGGGGGCTCCTTATTACAATTAAGGCCAGGCCCCTATATTATGGCCCCAGTGACCCGGTCTAGGGTGAACCTACACAGGCCTTGAACCCTTAGCCTGAAAGCACCGAAAACTCCTCAGGTCCCGGCCAGGGCGGCAAACAGCAGCCGTGATCGATGGGTCCCAGGCCATGCGGCTTGGCCTGTAACGCAGAGACTCCAATTATCCCTTAATTAAGGAATACACCTTAAATTACGGTAGCGTCCCTAATATGATTTAAGGCATATTCCTTACCCATAGGCCCCAAAGTAGTTCCTTTTTGGGGTTCATATTTAGAACTCCATAAGGTAATCCTTTGGGCTTGGACGACTCCATTCCATAATAAGACTCACGGGATGAGCCCCCAGCCTAAAACTACACCGAACTTAGACCCCCCTAGCAAAAATTATAGTTTTAGCTGCTTCTGAAGGATTATAATAACCAAAGATAAAAAATGAAAACCAGGTCCCCAAAGAAAACAGGCTAACTGCTAGGAGTATATGGGCCCCAAAAGGTTCAAGGTTACCTACTCAGCTACGAAGTAGAGGATCAAATAGGATAACCTGCACCCTACACTCTGAAGAGTAAGTTGATGGTGGAGGCCTCCTTGTTTTTTTTTGGGGGGGGGTCTCGAAACCCTTAAGCCCTACACGACACGGTTACACCCTTGCCGGTGAGAGCCTACATTTTGCTCTTTACAGTGCAGCTCATGGCGTAGGCTTGGACTGCTGTTTAGGGTTCGGGTTTAGGGTGTAGGGTTTAGGGGTTTAGGGCGTAGCGTGTAGGGTGCAGGGTTTAGGGTGTAGGGTTTAGGGTTTAAGGTGTCGGGTTTAGGGTGTACGGAGAAGGGTTTAGGGGTTAGGGTTCGGGTTTAGAGGCCAACTGTACAGGTCTTGTTGGCTAGCAACAGCTTCTGGAAGGGCTCCACCAGGTTGTTGCGAAGGGTTGATTTTGGGGCTTAGGTGTGTCAGAGGGCCATATTGCTCGGAGTCGGGTTAGGGAGTTTGTAGATTAATGTCTAGTGTTGGTTTGTACTGGAATGTCGTACAACCGTACAGCCCTAACACGAAAACCTAAAGCCTAAAGCACTGAAAGCAAAAGCCACCTGCTAGCACCCCAAATGTTGAACGAAAAACCCAACCCAAGAACCATGAAAACACCAAAACATAGCGCAAAAAAAAACGCCACTTCCCCATTGCAAGCCTCACAACCCTAATCTCTAACCGTAAGACTCTAATGAGCATCATAACCCTAAATTGCATGTTCTGAGGGCCTTCTTCAGCAAGAGCAAGTTGCCCGGATGCCGGTCCTTGATTGTCGGAATTTTCCATGTACGCCAAACTAGGTGGCTTCTTTAAGGGATTCCGCTAAAAGAGGTTAGGGTTTCAGGTGTTCCAGAGGGGACTCCGTTTAAACGGCCAGGGTTCAGGGCTTTGGGGCCTCAGGTGGGGGGTTTAGGGTTTAGGGTAAGGTTTAGGGTTTAGGGTTTAGGGGTTTAGGGGTGTAGGGGTTTAGGGGTGTAGGGTTTAGGGTTGGGCTCTGTCCAAGTTCTACAAAAGTGATAGTCCGGGATTGACGACTTGGAACTCTTAGGTTGGATGGTTCCTCAGGGGTTCGGGACTTCGGTGTTGCAAAAGTGACGGTTTTTGTCTTACTTTTGCGCTAAGGCCAAACCCCAGACACACGAGTGCCTTGCACAGTTACCAAATCTTGCCAGCGCTACAATACATCAACCAGAAAAAAGGAAACAACTCCTCCCAACTAAGGAAGTGCAGTCACCGGCTGTTGGCGTTTAGGGTTGACACGGTTCTATGGAGTTTTAGGCCTGTCGGTCGGAATCTCGAACAAGAGTATGCATAAGTTCCGGATACAGTTGCAAGGCATGCTTGATCCTACTTGCCTTCATGCCACGCTTTGAGGACCCTGATACAAGGCTCCATATTGCAAACCCTTTTATAAACCCCAACTACAAGGACCCTGAACCCTAAATCCTGTCTTCAAAACCTAAGTGCGATGAGGCTCCATATTGAAGACCCGCATATCGAGGAGGGCGATGGACTCAGCGTCTGCTTGAGGGATGAATGCAACAGCCTCCTCGAGCTTCCTGGCCAGGGTACTACAAAGCATTTGAGTGAAATTGTCTGTGAGAACTTAATTTAATAAAGGTTTAATAACGATGTCATATGGGTTTATAAAAGCTTTGGGCTATAAGGCTTTGGGGTTTCGAGATCACAGCTACGTTGCTACATTGCCTACAGACTACGGTTTGAAGGGTTCAGGATCCAGGCCTGTATTCAAAACATATAAGGTTTCGGGGCTCTGTCTGTGTGTGTGTGCGTGTGTGTGTGTGCGTGTGTGTGTGTGTGTGTGTGTGTGTGTCTGTGCGTGGGTTTAAGGTTTGAGGCTTAGGGTGTGCATTGTCTGCAGTTTGTAGATGTGGACAACGCTTTTCGGTCGTGCCAGCTTGTTCATGTGCCGTTGGAAGTACCGCAGACCCCTGATTCAGGTTTAGGGCCTGGGACTTTGTGTTTTGTATAAACCCTCATATTTTAGGCATGGCAATATGCTGGCAAATTCGTAAACAAAAACAAAACCCAAAAATACACATAGACCCAGGTACATATATGCATTCAATATACATGCATACATACACATATACCTGCACCATTACATCCATATGCATGTTTGTGTTGAATTATCTTTGCAGTTTTTCGAATTATGCGGGAGTTCAAAAATCCGTACAAACAAACAAACCTTTGATGTAGGTATATGGCATTGTATTGTATTTTATGAACTAGTGGAAATTATGTACTGCTGTATTTTATACTTTATGATAAAATATTTGTTATTATTACATATATAGATTTATATGTATATATATATATATGAAATATCATGTATATCACTCTCTCTCCCTCCCTCTCGTTCTCGCTCTGTCTCTATCTCTCTCTCTCTTGCCCTCTCTCGCTCTCGTTCTTTCTATCTCTCTCTGTATAATATAGTTGCACCTCAGTTTACTAAGACACCTGATAAGCCGCTTCGAATCAGAACATGAACCGGCTGTTAACCACTTTTATCTACCATTACGCTACGTTTGTATACCACCCTCATCAAGCACGGCTCCGCCTCGGGATGCCATAGTCTTCGATAAAGCCCTGGACCTTGGCCATTCCATATACGACTGCACCCGAAAGCACCCAAGGGGGTGCAGCAATATTAAGATCTACATCGCATCGGTATCGTCACCGCGCGAGAGCTCATCGCAGTATCGGGCTTCGCGCCTAGGCCGCAGTACAAGCAGCCAGCCACGAGCCACCACAGCCAGCAGCGGCGAACCACCAGCACCAGCAACAAACAACAAGCCTTCAGCCACAGCCACCAGCCACCAGGCACCCCTCCGACAAAGGGAGGACGGGGTCGAAACATGAAGCACGCCACGCCGAGGCGAGATCGGAGTTGTATTTACGAGACCTCTTCTCTCAAAGAAACATAGCCGGAGGGAAGACAGGAACTCGCTAAATAAAGAGTGACAGAAAGAATAAGTCAAATACAAGGACACGAAGCCGGGTGCGCAAGTGACCGATACGATTGCATGTCTTGCTATATTGGGAAACGAAGTATACAAATCGGGGCACGTCACTTGACTGTGACTTGAAAGCTGTCTACCGTCTACACCTGCCGATAAAATCTGGAAGCCCCGACTTGATGACGTCCCTCGTCGGCCTTCGCTTCTGAGAACCGAAGCACGACTTTGTCTCTCCGCTGGTGCCGCAGCCCTCTTGGCGCTACGGAGATCGTCAACTGCCTCATAAGAACCAAAGCACGTCTTTGTCTCTCCGCTGGTGCCGCAGCCCTCTTGGCACTACGGAGATCGTCAACTGCCTCATAAAAACGATGAACGGAGCTCAGGGGTCGGCCTTCGGAGAACCAAAGCACGTCTTCGTCTCTCCGCTGGTGCTGCAGCCCTCGTAGGGAGATCGTCGACTGCCTCAGAAAAACGATGAGCGGAGCTCAGGGGTCGGCCTCAGGAGAACCAAAGCACGTCTTCGCCTCTCTGCAAAGCACGGCTTTGTCTTTAACAAAGGTTTTTGGCTGGAGGGTGCGTGGCTGGGTTCTGTGGGGTGCGACTCGGGTGCGTAAAGTTGGAAATGACGTCAAGACGACAGCCACCCCAGCACCTCAAGACAGGGCACCTGCAACGGCGAAATGCGGATACATGATGGTGAAGGAGCGTGTTCCATCCAAGGTGCGACACGCCATTTCGCACGCTCGTACAGCTCCGTGACGATAATTTCGTTCAGAGCACCTGCACATGGCAACAGCAGCAGTGACCGAGCAGGAACGATCACAGGTCCCAGACAAAGCAGGCAAAGCCGAAACACCTTCGGCAGACAGCCAGCTAAAGAACCGCTTGCCCTCCGTCATGAACGCAGCTACCTTGCCTTCCCCTTCCAGGGAGCCAGAGCCCAGGCACAAATTGATCCGACCCGCGAAAGGGTTTTTTTCTCCTTGGGGTTTTCGCGAGTCCACGCAGCTGCCTGGCTCGCTGGAGGGTGTGGCAGGTATCGAACCGAAAGGCACCGCCAACAGCAATACCTGGCAACATAGTATCGCATACGGTCGCTAAGAACCGCGCACCTCTCGAACCGAGGTAATACAACCATAATGAGACCGTAAAGAAGGGACAACAATTGAAATGGTTTTGCAGGCTTTTACCAGGGCTTCGAGGTGGATATTCAGGGTGCTGCAGGGCTATATAAGCAAAGTTTAGTTGCAGGTTTGAGGATGCAGACAAGTTTGTTCGACTTTAGAGAATAGCTAAATCCGCACCGGGTAAAGCAAGCCTGTGACATAATCAGCGGAGGCCAGAAACTTGAGAACTAGGCTGTTATTGTTACAGGTATTCCCAGAGGGACACCCAAAAGAGGCCCTGAGAAGCGCTCCTGTGGCGCCCTTCGAAATCATTCACCAAAGCCCGTATATACACCCCATTGCAGAAAAACCTAGAAGTACGGATGTATTGTACTCAAACCCTTACCCTCTTTTGATGTCCACCAACCCTAGAAAGCTGCTGAAAGCCTCTTCAAAGTTTAAATGCCTGCACACCTCAACCCCTGAACCCTTAATTAACCCCCCCCCATGGAGTCCTTATGAAAAGTCCCATACGGGGCTCGCGCAACGCAACAAAACTTCAGGATGGCCGCGTAAGACGGTTTAGCAACGCCTATAGCAACCAACCAAAACAAGCCAGAAACCCTACCTATAGTCTCCATTGTAGTTCCTTTCTTGGTTGACCAAAATCTCGATTATAGGATCCTAACCATAAAACTGGTCAACCAAAAAAAGGAACTACAATGGAGACTCTAGGTAAACTCCATGAGCCGCCAAATCAAGAACCATAACATCATAGGGACCCTTAGGGGGGTAGGGGGGAGGGGGGTAGGGGACTATACTTCCTTAAATAGGCCTTATTAGGTCCTTATTAGGTCCTTATTATGGGCACTAAGGCCCCCTACCCCCCCTNGAGGGGGGTAGGGGACTATACTTCCTTAAATAGGCCTTATTAGGTCCTTATTAGGTCCTTATTATGGGCACTAAGGCCCCCTACCCCCCCTCCCCCTACCCCCCTAAGGGTCCCTATGATAACATTGAGAGTCAAAACCTAATAACAAACAGTCCAAGACCCAGACAACAACTTTAAATGCATCAACAAAAGATAAACAACAAGGCAAAGAACCCAAAGCACACGACCAAAGATCCTAAAGCCCTAACCCTTACTCGATTCCCCCTCAAGATAAACAGCAGATCGCCCTCTTTAATCAAGCCCTGTAGAAGACTGCGCAGAACCCTTTCCAGGCATCATGACCAACACCCTGTCAGGATTTAGGGTTTCGGCTTTACTATCGCCTCCTCATCTCCCCTGCTTTTGAAACAGCAACATCCTAAAACTAATCTTAAGGAAACACCAAAAAACACAAACACAAGAATAACCCAACATCAAAACCCCGAATCCTAAACCCTAAAGACCCCAAAACCCCCAAAGCCCTAGCCTTAAACCCTAAACCCAAACCCCTCAACCCTAAACCTTAAAACCCCCAAGCCCCTAGAACCCATGAGGCTTCCGACGTCCATCACGAAGGCTTGAACGGAGCCTCGAATGAGCAAGGTTTCGAAGCTGAGAGGTGTTTTGGCTTGTTCTGTGATACATATACATATACATATAATATATATATATATATATATATATATTAGACCGATTGTCAGATAGATAGGTCATATGTGTTGTATCATGATCATTTTACAGTTAGATATGTTGTTTTGTCTACGTTGAGGTTCGTTTTGATGGAAGTCACTGTGCAGTTTTGTCTGGTCAGGCTCCGGCTGTTTTTGTCTCCAGCGTTCAGTGTGAGGACAGTATCGAGAGCACACAAGCATCTTCGTAGCTTGGGCATCGCCTTTGGATGAACCACTCCAATGGCGGACACAGCTTGGGTTGGCAACCCATGTCGTTTGCTTGGCTGCTGTTAGGTTGCAAGGAAGAACCACTGTTCAGGGTTCAAGGTTACTTGGCTTACAGTTGAAATTGCCAGGAAGGTAGCTCATTCACGAAAAAACCGCGTTACAATTCACAGTACTACAGTGAAGCCATTGTACAACCATTAGAAAATCCCCATGTATTAAGCCATCGCGAGGTTAAATCGGTTTCTTCACGCCCTAGGCCCTAAACCCTAAAACCCCAAACCAGACAAAATCCTGCAACACACGCCCTACAGGTCAACCCTAAACCCCTCAACCCCTAAACCCTAAACCCCTGAACCCCTAAACTCTGAACCCTAAACTCTGAATCCTAAACCCCTAAACCCTAAACCCTAAACCTTTAAAGGCTCCCTTTAAAAGGATCCCCCTTAAAGGATCCCTTTTCTAAACCCTGAACCCTAAACCCGAAACCCAAAGGCCTAAAGATCCCCACGGTTTGCCAAAAAAGAGGAAGGCCCCTAAAACTTACCTTTGGTTAGTACCTACCTGGACCCCAAAAGTATGTAGAATAATAGCCTTTTATAGGTTTTGGGCCATTATTTTACCTACTTTTGTGGTCCCAAAACCAGAGTTAGGATGGTCTTTTGGGACCTAATTCCATAGTAGTAGTGTATATGGACCCTCTGGGCTATAGTCTCCATTGTAGTTCCTTTTTGGGGTTGCCTTTTGGGATCCTGAATATGAAACTGGTTAAACCAGAAAAAGGAACTACAATGGAGACGAGAGGTAGGGAATGGAGGAATGGGGTACAATTATAACTACTATTACTACCATTCTTCCATTCCCTACTAAGCCGGGTCGCCTTCCAGGGTATGGCCATCGACCTGGCCCAGGGCTTTCAAAAATGCTTCGTTTGCTTTGCGGTGTAGGTGGGGTTTAGGGTTTGGGGTTTAGGGTTTACCGTTTGGGGTTTAGGGCTTAGGGTAGGGTTTACAGTTTGGGGTTTAGGATTTAGCGCATAGGGTTTAGGGTTTACGGTTTAGAGCTGGACCTTTCGGTTTGTTTGCAGGGTTTTATTCAGGATATGCTGAAGTGGGGTCACTATGCGGGATTGTTTGGGGGTTTGTTGGGGTTGAAGAGTGTGTCACCAAGGGTGTAGTATTCCGAATTAGTATTGGTAGGTAGCAGTATTAAGGGGGCTAGCGTTTTAGGTGTTTGTTTCAGGGTTCTTTACGGCGGAAGCCCAGAATTTCGAGCTGGTACGGTGGATGGACAAAATCCTGCATGACCCCCAACACGACAATCATGTCATTGTCAGCAGTCGAGCTCCCCGCACTCCTTTAATTTCAACGTTGCCCGAATGGGTTGGTGAGGCAGTGATGCAGGATTTCGGTCATTCGCGCACATGCCCCTAAGTGTTGTAGGGAGGCCAATGTTAAGATTCAGGGTTTGGAAGGGATGACTGACATAAGAAAAGCGATGTAGGATTTCGTCCATCAGCAGTATGGTCACACGTTTCCCCGATAGAGTACAGTAATATGTGTGTATATATATATACACACATGTGCGCATATATAATTACAGTTGTCGTAATCATATAAACGTTATCATATACTCAACAATAATGGATTCGGGCATGTCACTAAACTGCTGACTTATATGATATGACAAAGCGCTTCGGGCCGGTAGGGTTCATGGCATGACTGATTATAGGTCGAATACCGCATATCATGGTGTACGAGAAGACGTCGATGTAACTTTACGGTACAACACTGTATATCTTGGTGTATACTGCTACACACCATGGAATGCTATCGTATGCTGTAGCATCCCCAAACCCTAAACCCTGTAGGACATGCTGAGAAGGAGCTCACAGGCTGCGAAAACCAGGCTGCGCATGGGCGCCTGGATCGAGGCTCGCGATGTCACCGGGACAGCGGCCTGAATGATTTAGGAGCCTTTATAATTTGAATAGGGTTTTGGGGGGTATTTTATAGATAGTTATAGTAAGGAGCCCCCCAAATAGTATAGGAAAATATTTTAGGCCCCTCTATTAGCATTGAAGTTGCGGCCTGTTTTTTGTGGATTCAAGATGTTGGCGTTCTTGCGTTGTCGCCTTTCTGTTGCACTTTTCTTACTTGTGCAGGTTATGGGGTAGAAGTCTTTTCGGAATTGCCGTCTTAGGGCCTGGGTCTAGTTAGCTTGGCTTTTTTCTTTGTGAGGGGGAGAGCAGTCCAGGGCTTTTGTGGCTCACAGCTTGAGGCGTTTGTTTTTGTGGTTTAAGGTTTACCTTTGGCCCCCCAAAACCGATAGAAACCATAATAAGGAACCCCAAAAAGGTAGGTTTCTTCCGGCCTTAGGGTTTAGGGCTTTGCGGCGGCGGTCTCTGCCTTGGGGAGGTGGGGGGGCAAAGACTCGGTTTTATGGTATGGGAGTGTTGCTCGGTCTTATAAGCCCCTAATACACTTAAAACCCCTAAACCCTAAACACTAATAGCTTAGCAAGCTCCAAAGGGAGATGGGTTGGAGCACTCCTAGGTATGCCGCTAGATCCTGTAATTGATAAGTCAAGGCCATCATCACGGTTTTCGGCTTAGTTTAGAACTGTGAGATCACCCCCGGCGCCACGCCTCAGTTTAGGCCAGCAGTCTCCCAAACCGGGTCTCGTGAGCATGGCCACAGCACAAGCCTGGTGTCTCTTGGAGCTGTCAGCACTCACGAACTTCAGGTGGGATGCTGCAGGCTCGAGTGCCCAGTCCTTATCCCGGCTGCCATACGGCTGATGGACAAAATCCTGCATGACCCTAAGGACCCTAAACTATGGGAATTATGGTATATTCCTTATAATGGGTCATGCAGGATTTTGTCCATCAACAGTATCAAGGCATATACCCCAGATTGTCAAGAGGCATTACAATTAAAAGGTTTAGGGTCAACTTCCGACCATAGCCTCAGCCAACCAAGAAGGCCTGAAGGAAACCTGAAGCCCAGCTAAACGGAAAGCAGCTGTAGTTTTACCCTAAACCCAAGAAATCCCAAAACCTAAACTCTACATACCCTATCTCTCTTCTTCAACAACCGGGCCCCAAAAAGTTCAAACTTTCTAAGATAGAGCTAATATATAAGGCCAAACAGTTTAAAGTTCCCAGGTTCACTATCTAAGCTACGGCTGATGGACAAAATCCTGCATTACCCATTATAAGGAATATACCGTAATTCCCATAGTTTAGGGTCCTTAGGGTCATGCAGGATTTTGTCCATCAGCCGTATAGACCCTAAGGGATCCTGAACCCCCTTAAGCCCTCCGAGCCTGCGATCCAGTGAGGCGATCCACGAGGTACACCGCCTCCTCGCGGACGGCGCCTGGCTCGCAGGTTTTGGCACATAAGGTCCAGAGCCTAGGGTGTATAATATATATATATATATATATATATGTATATATATAAATATACATACACATAAACATATGTAATTATATATATATATATATATACAAATATCTTTGCTTCTTACTATTGTATGTTATGTGTTCGAATATACATATGTATATCAAATTCAATATGCATCATATGTATAAACACAACTACGTAGCGCAGATACATACATTCATACATACAAACATACATACACGTTCATATACATACACACGCATATATGTAACTACGGCTGATGGACAAAATCCTGCATTACCTTAAGGACCTGAAACTATGGGAATTATGGTATATTCCTTATAATGGGTAATGCAGGATTTTGTCCATCAACAGTATAATAATCATATACTCTCCTAAATATTGAGCTACATAACCACTATCCTAAACCCAAGTACCTAATTATTGGGTCCTTTGGACCCTTAGGGTAAAGGTCTAGAGATCCTTGTCCGTAGGATTTTGTGTCAGAGACTTGGGCGCTACTACTCTGGTGGCGCCCTCGCTCCCTTAACACATTGCCGCGGTATAGAGTTGATGGCTGACCCTAAACCCTAAACCCTAAACCCAAACTGTTTAGGGTTTAGGATTTAAAGCTTAGGGTTTCGGGGTAGATCCCGTCAGCGGCGGTTAGCATGCCGAACTTTACCAAACAGCCCAACACCCTGAAACCTCAAAACACAACACAGTCCCCCCACACACAACAAACATGTGCATACATACATACATACATACATACATGCATACATGCCTACATACATATATACATACATGCATATATATATATATACACATACACATATACCTATATATATGCACATATGTACAAACACAAGCTCATATATTGCATGAACTGCATATGTTGAATATGTTGCATCTATTGCATGTATTACACATTACACAGACATACAACTTATATATATATATATACAGACACGCATTCATATTAAAAAACAGACATAACAGTCATCGGCACAGCCCACCCGTACCCTCCTCCACCTCAGAAATTCGGAAGCAGGGCCTTTTCCTGCATCGAGACTCTTCCGATGGAACTTTTCCCCGTCGACCTCGATATTCATCCGTGGGGTTTAGGAATTAGGGATCATTTTATTTTCGGGTTTTGGTTTTGGGGTTGTGCAAAGTTTCGTCTTGGCGCTGTAAATAAAGGCACTAACCAACTACAGTGGGCTACACAGATGCGCCGAACCGTCTAGCCTCTACAGCGACTGAAGGTTCATTGCTGCCCACTTTGACGACGCAGTTGTTGCCCCGAAAGCCCTGCAACAAATGCCGGCGAAAACCTGATGAACATCATGAGGCTCTTGCTGTGCTCAAGTCCTCAGAGAGAGCCGGCAAGGGATAGTCATACTGAATCTACCTTGGATCATAATATTGCTCTCCCTGTCTTGTGCCCCTTTAAGAAGCAATAAACCTCAAAGCAGAAAGTTAAGGGGCCCGGCGATTTTATACAAGGGTCCTTCGTTCACTAACGGGTTAGTACTAGCCCACAAACGGGCAACCTTTTAAGTTGTAGGAATCTGTGCGTGAGCCCCACGAGGTTAAAGGTTACCTACTACGCCCCCAAGTTCATGGAGGGAAATATCCCCTACAATATTCTTCTGAAGTAAGGATTAGACCTTCATTCTGCCCCCTCCAATATAAGGGATCTTCTTTCGTTGAGGGGCTGAGTATCCTAGTCCAAAACGTTAAAGGTCATCTACTAAGCGCCTTAACCCTAAACCCCGAACCCTAAACACTAGGCCACCAGGTTCATTAAACCCTACAAACCCTCAACCCTCAACTCTAACCCTAAACCCCTAAACCCACTTAGGAGCCCTGACTTCGGGGCTTTTGAACTCCCTGAGACTCCAATATTCCTTAATTTTAGGCCTTAAACTTTACAGAGGGACCCCTAATATGAACTTAAGGTAGGTATACTTTTTTTAAATTCAGCATATTGGAGCCCCCTCAGCCCTATAGATTCCTCAAAGGATCCCTTAAAGGAGCCCTAGGTAGATCCCTAAAGGATCCCTTTAAGGATCCCTTAAAGGAACCCTTAAAGGATCCCTGAAAGGAACCCTTAAGGAATCCCGTAAAGGAGCCCCAGAGTCGCTGACTCCCCTGAGGTTCTAGCGGGCTTGAAGACTGCAATCTTTTGGCCGCCTGCCTTCAGATTGGAGGGTTTGGGGGTTTGGGGGTTTAGGGTTTGGGGCTTCATGGCAAGAACCCCTTGGTGTCTCAAGGAGTGTCCCTTCGTGAACCCTAAGGGTCCAAAGGACACAATAATTAGGTACTCGGGTGTTGGGATAGTAGTTACGTAGGTCACTATTTTTGAGAGTATATGATAATTGGGTACTTGGACCCTTAGGGGAATGGGAACCCTGAACCTTAAACCCCTCATGAAGGTGAATTGAACGTCCTTGGCAGGGTTTAGGGTTTAGGGGCAACTTTAGTACAGCCACCCCGAAGGGTCCATGCACCTGTATAGTCTATACTTAGGTCGTAAAGGGTTCCTATGGGCTCCTGCATAGGGAAGTGTAGGCCGTCTGTGCACGTGGACGGTCGGGCCTGTATAACCTGATCCAAATACGAGCGCAATTCTATTGAGCCCTCTCTAATATGGGGGCCTCAATAATTAGAATAGTGTTTTGGGGTTACATTATACTATAACCATATTAAGGAACCCACACAATAGTATTGGTAATTATATAGGCTTTTGTTAGGCACCTCCAAAGCATAGACGTGGCCGGTCTGGCCGTGGTCCAACTCCACCGGGGACACGGCGTCCTGTACGGATCGGACTTTGCCTACGGGCTAGGCTGCAGGGATTCGGCTTTGGTGGGTAGGGTCTACGGTTTGGCTTTCGGGTATAAGGGACACACTGAATTCTGTGTCGCCTTAATGGTTGTCCTTTGGGGTTCAGGGTGGTTTGGGTCTGGGGTCTGGGGACGCGAACACGCAGCCGCGTTAGCAGTTGAATAGAGTCTCATAGAGATTCTTGGGTTTGTTACACTAGGCTCATCTGGCGACGAAAAGGGGCTAGTCCGACTAAGTATTGCGAGCCCTATATTCGGGTACAGGGGGCAAAGTGGCCACAGGAATTAATGGGGCTAAAGTGTCGGGGTCGATTTCAGGCTCGCATAAGCTATGGCTTTGTAGGGACTTCGGAATGCTGGGGTTTCAGGTTTGGTGGCTTTGAAGGTTGCCGGTATATCAAAACGCATTTAGGGTCGTTTGGGTGACTCGCGTGGTCGGGAATCACATTTGCATGCCCGCTGTAAATACAACCACCTACACGTCCGAAACACGTAGTAACACACAGCTCTTCTACTCCGTCGGGTGTGGGAATATCAGCAAACTTGACACCGTACATGTACAGTGTATGCAACAGCAGACACAGCCTTTTTTTTGTGAAAGGTCTGCCTGTCCCACAAAAACCACTCTTGCACGGCGTGCAGTGCAGTCCTTGCCGGAAGACAGCTGTATACAGCCCGACAGCTTAAACAGCCCGATATAGAAGCAATTACGGCAGGGCCTTTCCCCGGCATCCCGTCCTCAAGGCTTTCAAGGTCTAGTGTGTCAGGCTTCTCTATAGGCATGCCGACCTGTAAGCAGGGATTCCCTTGTCGGAGGACAAGAGCCGTAAGATTTGTTCAGCCCACGCCGCAACAGATGCCTGTCCATCTGTTTAAACTGAAATGTACGTGGTCCTACATCACCTTTCCAGCACATACTCGGTCCACGTAGCACGAAGAATGAAGTTGAGCAGAACCGCACCATCTGCCACGACAACAGAGTTCACTGAGGAGCACGCTTCTCTGTCAAGTCAGGCAAAAACAGTTGCAGGTTACATGGGTGGTTGTCAAAAATTAGGGTCCCCTTTTTGGGTCCTCAATATATTACGGCACCTAATATTTAGGGTCCCCAAAAGGGGTCCCTAATTTTGACAACCACCATATGTGTGAGGACGAGCCCGGAGAGCCTGATCTTCTTCGGCTGAGGCATGCATCGCGCAGAGCGGTAGAACCAGGCTTTGGGCATTAGAGCAAGAAGATAATTAGGGACCCTGAGGAAACAGTAGTAGTACTAGTTATTCAGGCTTCTGCATTACATCAGAACCAGAAGCCTTGTACATTTGTATTCTACGAACATTCAAAAAGGAAGATCAGGCTTACCGGGAATGAGTTCGCCACTTTACAGCAGCAGGTATTACTTGGAGGATCAGGGGACTTGGCAAGTAGGCTTGCAGGAAAGTTACAAGCCGGTTATCCCAAATCCCTCTGCTTATAGAGTTAAACCTTAAACCCTGGACCCCGAAACCTAAATACCCTAAACCCCATACCCTAAACTCCTGTACCCTTAACCCTATACCCTCCAGCCTAAACCAGCAAGCCCTGAACCTTTGAGTCCCCTCCTCCTGCAGGTATCCATGTTGTCTGAGGCTTATGAGCCTCAACCCTTGCATGGCAAGCAGATGCTCTCCCGATCTCCCGATCCACCCGAAGGGTTCCTCAAAGAGTCCCTTGTAACACTCCTTAAAGGGTTCCTTACAGAGTTTGGGGTTGGGGGTTAGACATTAGAAGGGTTCCGTTGAGGCTCATACAAGGGTCTCTAAAAGGGCTTGTCTTTAGCTCAATAGGCAAATCCTCAAACCAGGTTCGGCAACCCAGTATAGTATGATGTACGAGCCTGACAAATTAGAGTAGGGCTTTGAAGTACAGTATGACTCAGTCAGTATGAATGATACATGTATATATGTATGTATTACGGAATCCTAAGGCATGACCTTTGGCAGCTATCAGAGGACATATTCCTGAGCTAAGGTAGGTTGCACAGTTGTCCGCGTCTCCGTGGTAGAAAGGGAGAAGCTCTACATCTACTCAGAAGGAGCAGATCAGGTGCCTAACTCTCTTTCTGCAAATCGGCACCGATCGGACTCTGCAAGTCATGGATTCTTGAAAAGACGGATAGATATCTGTACTACCCAGAGAGATCCAAGCCCCTTAGTTAAGGAGCGAAGGCCTTTAAGGTTTAGGGCTTAGGGGTTTAGGGGCTTAAAGTTCAGGGTGTACATCGTAGCAAGACTTATGTACTTTGAGGAATTTGCCCTTGGGCTCTCTCGGCCTTATACTATAGATATAATAAGGAACCCCCAAAATAGTATAGGTAATTATTTAGGCCCTATACTATGTACTTTGAGGAATTTGCCTTTGGGCTCTCTGGGCTACCTGAACCTGCTGTTCTGTTGACCCTTACCGAGTCGCACAGGTCCAAGACGCAGAGGATCAGGGACCTTGTATACCCTCAAGCCTGGATTGATACAGAGCATGCTTACAGGATGATATGTGCTAGGAGTCCGTATATACTTTACCTCATTTGCACGGAAACTTACTGTTGCAGCTGTCTGGCTTCCAAAATATCGTTGTTTTGATACCTTCCTTTACTGGCTGTGGGAAATAGGGCGTACCTGAAATACAAATCCTGCACCCTACGATCTCGGCAGTTTAGGGTCACGTGGTTAGGTGCAGAAATTACGTTGAATCGGGGTTCGGATGTTTGGGCTTTTAGGGCTCAGGGAAAGTTTGGATTTAGGGTTCCGGCACTTGAAAAGCTTCGAAGCTACATGCAATGTCCCATAATCTCATTGGATCGCAAGCCCATGGGCTCTAGCGCATGCCCGAAAAGAATTTGGGGCTGTTGGTCACATTACATGGAAGGTCCACGGACCCCTGAACAATAGATCCTCTCCCTTAGTAAGGATGCTAAAATGGACCCTCAAAATTAGGGCCTTGGTTGATTAGTGACGGTGCTACTTTCCCATTCGAGTCTCAATCAACAGGCAATGAAACGGCTAAATCAGACAACACCACATCCTAATCGCCCAAGAATCTTGAGCCAAAAGCCACTATCAATGATATCCGCTCGATCCAACTCTAAATGACGATCAACTTCCACCCAAGAGCCCGAGGTGTTGAGATATCAGGTAAACAAAAACCTAGAGGCTCATACCCTACCCCTTTTTTAGGGCGCCTACTTTTTAATATAACAGATCCTAACCATAAAACTAGGTATCCTAAAGAAGGAGTAGGGTATAGTATGAGCCTCTAGGAAGATTCCAACTTTCCGTTCCAACGGTCGTCGTATAGCCCCCCCC